>CAJQUW010009651.1:0-192965 GCA_907163375.1 Prostheceraeus crozeri
CACTGTTTCTGAAATCATGTTCCTCAACGAATTATGGAACGAGTAACCTTCCTTTTCTCTTTCGTCAAAGAAAGGACGATTTTTTAATCGTGGATCTATAGTGGACCTCGCAAAGAAACGCATATTCGATCCGGACATATTACTGATGGGATATCGGGACATTGCAGATCACTTCAAGTTGATTGCCCTGCAAGTTATTCTTCAAACATACCTTTCGACTTTTCCTCACATTTTCTTTCCGTTTCATTTATCAAGTTTGTGAAGACACAACTACGACGAAGAGTTCTAATGAAGACGACACAGAAGCCTTTTCGTCAGCCCGACATCGCCTTCTGTCGCGAGTTTAAAAAGGTTTTGTAAGATTGGCACTTATTACGTTTGACCGATGTTTATCTAATCTGTTGAACTCCAATTCCATTGACGCAAGTCTGTATTGTTGGCTGAATGAGGCGCTGCTGAAATTGCAAGGTCTTTGCTCCAAAAGTCTCTCAATCATATCTAGGGTAGAATTCCATCTTGTCACAACATTTTGAATTATAGGACGATGTCGGGGAGCTTGGTCAGCACGCGTTCTGCCAAGATTGCCAAGGAGTGATGTTGCTAGAAAACTGTGTTTAAAAGTGTCCAACTATTTTTCTGCACTTTTCTGTTAAACGAGACGAGATCTTCCAATCCTTTTGCTTAACTGATAGTTGTATTGAAGAGTGAGCCAAGCAAGGCAAGTATCTTAAGTTGAATTTCTCTTCAATTCCTACGATCATGTTTCCTTGCATTATCCGTTACAATGGCAGTAATGCGCGGTTCTTTTCGGTAATCCAAACCGTGATAATGATTTCATTCCACCAATCTTCTGTGCAATATTTACACCAGTGTTATAGTTCTCTCTCGTCTCTCTTCTCTCGCTCTCATCCACTTCCAACAATTCAAAAATTCAAAGGGTTTTTATTTTTTCTGTCGAAAAAATACCCAACTAGAAGAATTATAAATATATGAAATACAGGTGAGATTCCAAATGGTTGATCTTTTATAGGAAAATAGGAGGGTGGCAATGCACCAATGGTCCGTTAATGTTGTTAATGTCAAAGTAATGGAATGTTCAGTTATATGTCAACACATGAATGTTCACATAGAAAGGAGATGTGAATATTTGATAATAAAGACATATATTGAAGGAGATGGAGACATCATCCATGAAATATTAATTGAAATATATATATCCATGTCAGTAAAATGCATGTAATATTTTCATATAGTTTTATATTTATTGGCAATTATTAATTAATCACTATTTTTTATTTCAATTTTATTTATTTCACAATGATTCAGCAACAACACTACCCATCCGCACACTTATCTTTATTATTTTCAAGGCGGGAGATTCGGTCAGATATTTTTGCAAAACATATTAGAAATCACAAAAGCCCCATATATGCAAAGTTCTGGTAGTTGTATTATTTTAGTGTAACAATTTTCCTCAAACACATTGATGATAAGTTTATCACATTCATATTAGATGAAACCAAATTTTGTGTCCACCTTTCTTATGGGTTCGGTAAATTCCAGCTTGTAGTCCATGGGTATTATTTCCTCATTATATATGCTGTTGAATAAATGATAAGATATTTCTATTATATCATTTGAATTTTATGTTTGAACATTTCATACACTAAATCCCATTCAGGCCCCACTGACTTTAGAATTCCTTTGCACTACTTATTGTTTCTCTAATCTCTTCGTAACTTGATGTTATATCACTTTCTTAAAGAGTATGGTCTCTAAATTTTTGTTAATCTAATATATTTTTATTCTGTCTGATGATATTTATTCACCTTTTGATTGTGTAGATCCGTATTTCTTGATTATTTTGTTCTAAGAAATCATTTGCTTTTAGTGAAGTAATGCATTTCTTTTTTCTTATCTTTTTGTTGTGATTCATTAGATTCCAGTATCTTTTTGTGTCGCCTTCCAGTTTAGCAATTTTAAGATCTTTCATTCTCTTAGCTTTCAATTGTCTTTTTTCTTTCTTAATGTTGTGAAGAGCGGTCTTTTTACTTCCCACCGGGCAAAGTAATTCCGTTCTCAGCCCGGAGCTAAAAATGCATCAAACGGACTTTGCTCCGAAATCCGTTTCTAATCCGATTTTAGTGTCATATTCCGTTTACTATCCGTATTATATCCAGAAACCCAAACATTTTCAGAATTGATTTATTTTGATAATTAAAACAAATTAAAAAGTTTCATACTTAAATATTTACATCTACGATGTGCGCTATTCACTGAATCTGTTCCGTACACTTCAGTTCCGTATGAAGTCCGCGGAGAAGAAACGGATTTAAAATCTCTAAAAACATTTCGATAATTTTGGCTTGATGATTTATGTAAATCGAAAATCGATAACTTAACTATATTAACATTGTCCTACTGTTATTCATTAAATATCTGTTTCCGTTACACTCCTTTGTTTTCCGTATGAAGTCCGGACGGAGAAAAAACGGATTTAAAAATCTGTAAGAAACATTACCCTGATAAATTTGACTTGATGATTTATGTAAATCGAAATTTCTGAGTAACTTAAATCTATATTGAACTTGAACTACTTAGATTTCATTAAATCTGTTCCGTACACTTTCACAGTTTCCGTATGAAGATCCGCATCGGAAAAAAGAAACGGACTTAGAAACACCAAAAAATTGTTATTTAATGTGGTTGATAATGATTATAAACTATCTAACTATTATTCTAAAATGTGTGTTACAATTAATTAAATCTAAGAGTCCATGTGTACACATATTGGTTCTGTATGTAGATTCCTCGGAGAAGAAACGATCTAACCTATTGAACTTAACTTTGTAAATTGCGTCGATGTAGACAGTATACGGACAAAAATGTTAATATAAAGCAGTCTTGTTATCTTTTTTACAGGTAGAGGCAAGATACATTGACGAAGAACGACCAGCAAATATCTCATGTCTAACCGATTGATTTGTAGTATTAGAATTTCGACAATTTATTTTTCTCTACTTGTGCTTAACTCTAATAAAATCAAGATTTTGTCAATTGAGATTTATATTATTTGGTATTGGAATTATGCCACGTAAATTTATTGCAACGAGTGACTATTCTGTACCGGTTGTTGTTTTGTATTGATGATATCGATATTGTTGTGCATCATATAATTGGATTTATTCAGTATGGAATTTATATTAATATGTCAGATTGTGCCGAGATTTCAACACAGATTTATGTTACAATTAAAGACTACAAGGACACTTTCCTGGCAACTTTCATCCCATTTCAAAATATCCCCGCATAAAAATACCAGAATGTGGACCTTAGAATTCATCCAGTTCATCATTTCGCATCAGCTTTTGTAATTTCGAAACACAAGAAAAAAAGTAGCTGACATCTAAAAGGACAATACTGCTTGTAGAATGCTTTGGTTGTTTCTTCATAGTTGTTATGGGTGCTTCGCGCCCAAAAATTGTTTGGTGACTTAAAACAAGAATAGAAATTTATTGTCGCGAATGATTTTGTTTTTAGTTTGACAATTCTGAAATAAAAATATAAAACAAAAATGCCCACAAAAATCCGAATTTTTGTATTGTAATTGTGAGATATGTAATTATAGCATCTAGAAAGAAAAGTTAGTACTGTTTTGTATTCCCTTTCGAGAGAATATGGATCTTTTTTGGTTTAGTCATTACATCTGTCTGCTGCTGCATTTCATCTCTATTGATGGATACAGTAAGAAGATATAGGAAGTAACTGAATAATTGAGTAGATGATTTGTTGGTTTATCAACCTAATTCCTGAAGTCTAAATTATCAGCACAATCGGATTATGCTCAAACAATATTGTAAATTTTCTACGTTTAAAAAATTGTTAATAACGATCCGAATGTCTTATTTTGATGGGTACAACGAAACTAATTCTTGTTGATCTGCAGGCTGAATTGGATTTCTGTCGTTTTATAGAAATACAAGATGTAGTTTGATCATTAGAAAATCATATATTATTCCAGTTGGCTTTAGGGGATAATCACCATCAGGTATAATGTAGGGAAACCAAAACATGACTTCAGATGATATGTCGGAAGAAGATGGGTCACTGTTTATTGCTAAGAGCTTCCACCTCAGAACAGAATGCAATACATGTTCTTACTTACAATACATGTTAACTAAAGTATGTTGATTGTCTTCGAATATAAAAATTCATAATTGCGCTTAGCATTTTAACATATATTTTGTCAATTGCTTAGAATCTATGATTTTCCACATAATTCTTCCTTCTCTTTGTTTAAAATCTTCGAAAACATGTTTCATTCGACTTTTAAACTAAATTGGCGCATCTCCTTGCAAAGTTTCAATTCTACAAAGCGCTTGAGGCACGTGCGATCGCTTTGATTAAGATTTTTGTTTGTTTGTCTTACTCAATCATAGTCTTTTAAAGGTCTTCTTCTGACTCACTTTATTAATATAAAATTACCCATTATTATATTTCTTATTTGATGTATGTCTAAATTACTAATCAGGTTTCCGACTTGAACGGCCAGGTGTATCACAGGCAGCGCGTAATTGGCAGGCGCCATCGGTAATTGGAGGATCTGTAATTGCGTCTACTGGCTAATTGACTAATCCTAAATACTTACATCAATACGTCAAAATGCCGTTATTTTGTGCAAACATGGGTTTCGGCATCACCTATTTATTAATAAACTTAGGTTACCAGAAGGTACCACTCGTATACAAGCGTGAGTTAAAGAATCAGACACAACTAATACCAATAAAACTCCTAAGTAAGAACAAACAGTATATTGTTTTGTTATTTTACTTTATAATTTGTATAATTCACCGTCATATGGTAATCTACGTGGTAAAACAGTTTAGTCAGAAATTAAATGCATAGAGCCTAATGGTTTATGATGGTAATATCGTTCGGATAGACTGTTTAGGGTTGGCACTTACCTGGCCAATTTCACCGCTTGTTGTTCATAAACTAAGTTGGTACAAGTGGCACACTTTGATGCTGTCACGTTATATTCTCGCGTGTAGTTAGCTTTGAAAGCTTCTTTGAGAAATCTTTGCACACTTTAATGATAAGCTGTCATCGATCGGAGTAAACACCAACCCTCTTAGAACCACAACTTTACCAATTGCGGTCGTTGCATGTATGTACTTAGTTGAGGATTTTGGAGGAAATTTTTGGGGGGGGGGGGGTTTCTAAGAAATGTCACTATTGAGGTAGGCCTAATTATTAGTTAAATTAGGTAAAATAAATTTACTATTTTGGAAACGCATATCTGATGAATCTAACATGTCTATTATTTTGATTATACCGTAAATGAATTTTCTACGAATATGCATTAGCTTGAAAATAACCTCCAGACAACAGTGATTTGCTGGGTTAATTTTCATTGGAAATAACCCACTCCGTTCTTAAACCCGACAAAAACGATAACAAAAATGTGAAAAATAGCGAATTCTGTGGGAATAAAGATAGCGTTCTGAATAGTAAATAACGGAAGAAGTAAAAATGGCATTTGTTATTAGTAATTATCACATAATTCGATAGTTTTAGAATTATGTCAAGGATTATGTCATTCTGCCCTTGGTACTAACCCTGTGAAAAACAGAAAAAGGTGTCCGTCGGTGTCTGATAAAGAATTTTGCACCGTGCAAATTTATTGTATGTAGACATACTTCGTACTTTTACTAGCCTAGTCTAGATCTCTTGAATGACCCCTAAGTTCATGCGCCTTTTGAATTTGAGTGACCATCTGAATCATATGGACATCACTACGTAGGTGCAACTTAAATTGACTACTTAGCTATACCTCCATAACATAAGGAGTGTCTAATGATGTGGTGTGAGAAATTGCGCCTTTGCTGGCCTAGCTGTACTCTTTTGCCGTGCCACTTGCTGCCTTTCTTGCCCATATCCAACACGGTCTCCGCCTAGCTACCAGCCCAATTGGTAGCCTGCTGCCCTATGCCGCACCATATATGCATCTACTGCTTCACATTGCACTCTTCAGCTCTTGCTCCTAAATTGCTATAGCTTTGCATTGTATCTTGCTACTTGCTGCTCTCTTCCTGCTTAGCTATGCTTGCTAGCTCATGGGCTGGCTGCATACTATGCTCTGCCTCGCTCATTGCGGCCTAGCTTTGCGTTTGCTAATGCTTCTTTTTAAGCTCTTGCTGGCGCTCTCTTGCTGCATGCTGCTGATGCTTGCTGCTTCTTCTTCTATTGCTTGCGCTTGCTACTGCCTATGGTTTGTTCATGTGTATAGTATTCCGTACGATGGAAGTTTGTAAGGTATTGTGCAGTTTTCATTATATGATAGACCCTTCGGTTACTAACGCAAATCGTCCCCTATAGGGGAGAACTGGGGTGATTTGGAATGTTTTGTAAAAAAACTGCGGCCACAGCTTAATGAATGAAATCTGTTTAGTGAATTTTAGATAGTGTGATATTTCTTATTTTGTGTCCAATATCGAATGATTAGCCAACCCCAAAGTTTCCATTGATAAAACGGTCAATAGAAATCCAAATACGTTACAATTTTGTTATTCGAGATCAGGTGGGGAATTGCGTTGGGCAGGGGTGGGGGTGAGTTGGCATATGTGAGGAGATACGGGTTTACTACTCTTATTACATCACACGTTTTTTCCGTTCGATAAAGATAAAATACATAGCTTAAATAGGTTATCTTTGAATTTTGAATCTGAAAACAATTCATCGGTAATCGGTTACCTTCTAAATTAATTACGGTGCAGGTTGATTTTTACCGTTTTGTTAATTAAATTGTTAACAATCTTATACAGAATTAAAAGTTTTTGTACAGTCAGTATTAGAAAAACTAATTTGATCAGAAATCTCTCTGTATAAAACACGGTTCTTGCTGGTAAAATATTATCTAATCAAATATCGAACTTATAGTCTGGTAAGCTCAATATAAAAATGACGGAGGACTTACTTTACATTGTCGTTTTGGGGTCAATTTATGGGTACCGACTATTGATGTTTAGTACCGAACCTTACTATTGGAATACCGTGTACTGTATGGTATCAAGGAACTTACATGTACATGGTAGATTGCTTTTATTTTATAAGTTATAATTTTGTTGTTTGCTGATTTATTGATTCATAACTACATATACAATGAACAATAAAATAACATCAATTAAATTGATATCAGTTGAATTTAATAATTGATTATTTTACTGTCAGAATAATTGTTTTTCAGTTACAAAAGGATGACTTCCTCTGAATTCACGGAAGATGGACTCAGTTTTTTTGATAGACAAGAAAGAAACTAAAAACGTTCGGGCGTTTCACGTTTGGAGATATAATGAACGTGTTAAAGTCTCAGAATTTAAATGAAACCAGTTTTAACTAGAATAAGAGGACCTTCTTCTATGTCCATCGCCAATCGTACAATTTCGGATGTTCTGACGATATGCCAGAAAATGAAGCTCATGGCAAGAGATGGTGAAAGTTTGAACGTCTAAGGTGGATGGCAGTAAAAGTTCCAGTTCTATCCAGTACAGGATCAACCAATACAAGAGAATAAATGACAGCTCTTAGTAGGAAGGAATATAAGAGTGTGTTTGGTTTTTTTTTCTTTCAATTGACTTCAAAACCACTTCAACTTTCTATCCATTTTATCATTCGTCTTCTGATGAAGAACAGTTAAAAGAGAAAACTATTAGGGATGATTTGAAGGCCTACTGTTATTGAAACACGAATGAATTCGCTATCATATCAAACAGGGTCTTTAGCAAGACCTAAGGGACGGACATGGTGTTGGACTCTACCAGACCTCTACCAGATCTCTCCGTCGATCATCGCACTTTTAACAACCGTAAGCCAAAGAGAATGATTTCGCAGAGGGTCGTATAAAAAATGTTTCCGGAATGAAATATTACTAACTTTGGCTTACTTTTCTCATGGTTAAGAGTAAGCATTGAAACATTACTCTGAGGCACAATTGTCTAAGATTAAATGATGTAAACTGTCATTGATAATTAAAAGTATGGTCTTCCCTCTCTTTAAGAGCTCCAGTCAATCGTTCTGGCGAATTAAGGCAAGGATAACTAATTTGAACCAACCCCAGTAATGTAATTTTTGGTATTGCGGTTGACGTGTGGTGCAGCAAGCCACATGACTTTAGAATTTCTGAGTGAATTATGTTGTCGAGAAATAAATTAAGCTCCACTTCAGAAGGTTTCCATGTTTCAATGGAAGTAGCTACAAGTTTAATGTAAGTGCCGCATATTTGTGATGGCTTCCTGCGAGAAGCTGATGGTAAAGGGAACGAAGTCGCTTTCAACGCTTATAATGGACTGCCGACTTTTTGTGAGACATCTAAAGCGGATTATGACGGAAAAAGAATGACTTGGTTGAAGACAGATGGATTAGTTGGTTGAACGTTACTAATCAAAAGTTTTCGAAGTCGCCACACAGAACAACACCACAAGATCCTTTCATCCTTTTGAGTTAACAGCATAAGCGATATGATAGATTCAGATTCCGATAGATTTCATTGCATCAAGGCACTGGTTTACAATTCTAAAGTTTGAATTCACAGTGGAGCATTCTTCCTCCAGATGGAAATGACCGGTCAGGCGCTCTTGTCGGATTGTCTGGCATCTAATATTAAAATATTGAACTCACAGATTATTAGCTTTTAATGAAATGCGTTCCTAATGTTTTTTACCAGAAGCGACCCTAGGTCATCTGGACAGACTTTTTGCGTTTTCAAACAAACAGAGCTTTCGCCAGATTTGCTCTACACATCACGCTTGATATTCAAGGGTAGTTAATGGCATTCAGATGCTCGATTATGTTCATTTGGTGCACTTCTCAAGTATGGCCTTGTTTGTTTATTAGTGGAGATAGCACAAACCGTATTTTTCAGAGTCGGAAAGAGCTTGCTCACTCTACTCATTTCGTTTTTGGTGAACAGGCGAAGAGGCTTTGAATGGCAACACTTTTATTGGTGAAGTAACATTCACTGTTTTAACTTACAGATTTTAACACGAGTGGCCACGTGTTTCATGTAAGTCCTGATTCCATCTCGGCCCTACTGCTATTCGAAAATTTTCTAGGCTCTTTGAAGCGCCTCCGTCCGCGTTCTCCCAGAAATCCAATTGCTTCCCGCTGTGAAGTACGTGTACGAGAAGCAGGAAATTTCAAATATACCTAGGTTTAAAGAGAAAAAAATTTTGTTCCAGCACCTAACCCTAATTAACTGCTCTATGGTTGACATCGCTAATCACTACTGTTGTTCGAAGTTATCGAGATTTCCATTCTGATTCGAGATTATCGTTCGAACAATTTTCGTGGGACTGGTCGTACTCATTAGTAAGCCTTGTCCTAACATATATAAATCGAGTTGCCATATCAGTTAAGTTTGAACCAATTTACCTATGGTGTCGCGATGGATTCCAGGTCTACTGTATATCGAATAAGACTGAGCAATGAAAGTGCGATCTCAATTTGATGGAAGGATTTGAGAGCAGGCCAAAATACTGCTGTGTTCTATATCTATGTTACATGATGAATAACGTGAATCTCTTATAATTAGTGATGGACACTTTCTGTATTTTACAGGATGACATCCTCAGAAACGAACAATTAGTTATCCCCTGTCCCCAAGTGGGCATATTGCTGGCCATCACTGCCCAAGGATATGTTTCAATACTTTCCTGATAATTTATGGTTATATTATCAAACTCATTTACTCTTACAGGTAAACAGTTCATAGCATGTTTCGTTTTTTTTTGAAGAGCGTCCCTAAAAGATATCTTGATTGTTTCCTGATACATGGGTTAATGAAAACAAATGTTATTGGCGCTTGACTTCTGGATCGGACCGATGAAGAGTAAGTTAGTTACCGATTCGACCAATTGAAATCTGCTTATACTTGGTTAACGCTTAATTAGATAATTCGAATGTATTTTTGGTCTGCTCCTTACTATTCGTATCTCGCTTAACTCCTTATTTTGTTCACTGGTTTTGTTGTGGCATCCCCTACTAAGTCAATTTGTTGGCGGAACTTTCTCCTGGCTTCAGAAGTTTCGAATACTCTGTGTGGTAGATTAGTGCAGGGTGGCATTTCATATTATTTTCGGGTTGTGGCACAGATAAAAAAAAGTTTTGGGGTGTTTCGTGTGGTACAAGATATTCAATCCAGAAACATGTCATAATCCCTGAGGATATAAGGATTATAAAAAATCTATCATGGGGATTGCAGATTGCGGTTCATGAACGACATAAGGTCTACATAACGAAGTAGTGAGTCTCAATGTGAAGCCATGTAAATAAACATTGCAGCAGCTATGGGCGGTCAAAAGCTGTCGGAATAAGACGACAGCTGGTTGTCGTAATAGATATGTGAAATCGACAATGGCTAAAAAAATTGAGAAATCTTAAGTTATGGATGTGTCTTCAGTAAATAAAAAGAAAAAAGCAAAAAATTTCAAATTAAAAGAGATTGGTATAAATATCATTTTAAGGAAAGGACTTTTTCGACTTTTTTTCCTCATTTCGAGTAACTACATGAATCCATCCACGTACATAAATCTTACGTGGGTAGACTTTTAAGTAAATTTGTCCAGAATTAAAACGGATTCTAATAATCGACTTTATTTAATCTGATTTTCAGACGTTTGTGGCGAATCCTTTGATTAAAGGTCCACATTCCGATCCAAATAGATCAAGTTGGGATTCAGGTTACCTGGGAAAAGTGAAAGGACGATTCAACTCAAGCTAACGCAGAGGCCTGATGCGTACGTAGAGCATATGTTCGAGGAACATCAGAGTCCGAATGTGATAGGAAATCGAAGGAAATCAAGTGGTGTAAATAAAAACTTCAGGAACTTAAGTCATTCGATAATGAGGGAAACTTGTTTTAAAGGTAATGTGAACAGCAAGACGCATTTTTTTATCTAATGATAGTGTTTCATTTTAAATTGCCTAGCTGAAAAGGAGACTTCCTCTTTCTGTTGAGGGTTAGACGAATGTACATGGTTTATAACAAAGCTCCTTTTGGCAATATACAGTAAAAGTAAATCCTAACCCTAAGTGTTTTTAAGTACCAGTAACCCGTTTTTGTTGCTTCACAGCATTTGAACACAGAAAAAAGAAGTCATCAAAGAGAAATTAGGTCCTCAAGAACGAAACAAAAGGTTTTTTAGTTCTCTCTTGGAGAGATGAAATCAGTCCAACCCGATCACGAATTATTTCTGCAAGGACAGGGAGTCCTCAAATTAAGAGAAAGAAGTCCTGTCCGAACCGAAAGACGACCTCGGGTATCAACAAGTTCATACTCTCTGGTAATTCTATTCTCCAGGAAAATTTGACAACAGCCGCAAGCATGTTACGATTCTCAAGAGAATCATTCCGAGGTCAGAAGAACTCCATTTTTATCACGGTAAGTCGCTGAAAAAAATAGCTGTGTTATTTTTTTGTCCATGGAAAGTTTTATTAACACTTCAATACATCTCTTCATTTGACACTTTAACCTGTCAACATTCCAATGTGTGGAACCTGGCTTCAAACACATTAAATCTTGTTATATTAAATATCTATAGCACCGCAGTTCTTTGCTACTTTACCACTTCTTTATTCTTGTTGGACTCGATCAGAGTGGATATGTTACAAAGTATTTGACATAGAAATCAATTTCGTTCGCAAAACTGGTAGCCTTATCCCAATAAGCATTATTGCGTTGTGGCGTTATAAGACGGAAACTCATTTATTGACTGACCCTCGTAAAGAGCACATGTGGCGCGTATGTACAATGCATTAAATCGTCAAGTCATGTGCTTAATGCATTCAAATACTAAATCATCCGTGCTCTAAATTTCAGCTGATGGGAACAGGCTTTAAATGTTTCTTTGTACCCCAGGTATTCATATACAATTGGTTATATCTCACTTCCACTTTTCTAACATGGGAGGATAATAGTTTCATAAGAGCTAAACATGTTTGCACGTTCGAAAAGAGGCCTGATTTTACAACTTTTTTTTTACAGGATAAAACGAGTATCTTGAAATTACACATGTTTGGAAAAAAAAAATGAAAAGAAACCGACTTGCGCATGTTGCTATTGTAATTTGCGGTTATCGGATAGACCCTATCCGATAATTCGCATTTTTTGCGGTATATATTATTGATCGTAGTCAAAAAAACACATTTTCTTTATTCAGATGCAGTTCAATTGCGGTCTCCTGTGACAAGAAGTTTTGTTTCCTGTACTGTCTAAGGTTGCAGGGCTTATGAATTAGAAGGTTCTTTTGTGTAGAGGACTTGGGTTGGTTGAGTTTTTTCGCCTGGTCTCGGTAGACTTGAAATTTTGATAGTGGCTCCGACTCCGGTCTCCAACAAGTTCTCCCACGTCCTCTCAACCTCAACATTTTTGGCTGCGTAAGTTAGAAGTAACTATTAAAAGATGTCATTTTCATGTAAATAAAAATTTTTACGATGACTGGGTCACGAGCGATTTCAATAGGTCCTCAAAATCTCTCCATATTATATAGTTGTAATGCTATGCATGTAATTACATGCTTGTATATGGCCTGAACAGATTTTTCCAAAAAAATTTTTTTTACTCTCAGATCATCCCAAGAAGTAGTTCCCAGCAACCATGCATAAGTGAATAATTGGGCAGACATTATCATTATTAAATGACGCCTATGCCGCTGTGCGCCATATGCCTTAAGAAGAAACGACTTTGGGCAGCATCAAATTTTAACTTCACTTATATAAGTCATGTCTTTCATCCCTGAACCTTATATTACTCTTTCAGTTTCATCTTGAGTGTATAATGTAGTACCCGGAGATTTCCACTTTTAAAAAACCCGGGGTGGGGGGTGGGGGGTATATTAACTGGAAAAAGTGACAAAAATTGACCGTGAAAGTTTTGGACGACAGGTTTAATAGTACCCGGGTATTATTTAACGGGTACCCCGCTTTAAGTTTCCAGTTAATAAACCAGGAGGTTTATTCACGTGATAAACTTTCTAAAACTACCAGCATATATTAGCTGTAATAATTTAGCCTACACTATGGTATCGTATATTGGAATTAAAAATTGACTTAATCTCTTTTTCGTTTCTGTTTTCCAGCACATGGCCAAGTATTCCTCTTCTTTTTCTCACACAAGCGCGAATTTGGCCACAGCTGGTAGCAAGTTTGCCTTTTGCGATACTCATGTTAACTGATTCTCAGATTTCCTAGCTTCGCGTAATGCAATTCTGCTTTAGTTTCATCAACGGTCAACGTCTCTTCTTTTTCTCCGACTCCATCGCGCTTTGTCAGATGGGGAAAAAAAAAAGATCTTCATAACCGCGTAGCGTGCAAATTGCAGAATAGGGAATCGACAGCGGAATTTCCCCTGCAGTTAAGCTAATAGGGATTCACTAGCTGTTTGATATGACCTTATCTGGTGATTGGTTGCTATGAAAGCTTGGTTTCCAAGAATCAAGTGTAAGATAGTCACATTTCCAAGGAAAAATAGTAAATATCCTAAACCTGTGACAATTCCGTTCTCGACATAAAAATTCTGGCGAGAGTTAATATACCCGGTGATATTAACTGTAAACAGTATTCCACTTAATATACCCTGGGTATATAACGGGGGGGGGTATATTTAAGCTGGAAATCTCTCCGGTCAATTTGGAAAATTGCACAAAATGAAGAACACGTTCGTGTTCGGCAGGAATCGTTGTTGCAAACTGTGGTCCTCCAAAAACTTAACTACAAAATCATATAGCTATTATCATTTTAGCATGGTAATTAAGGTTTAATCTAATCATGTGGGCCTCCTGTATCATTTCATGTCGTATTTAATCGAATTCCGTTATCATTGTTTCATTGGCTAATTCATCACAGACTGCTCAATGCAAGCACTGGGAGAAAATACAGTAGTCTTATAGATAGAATCTTGTATTCCTACCAGGTTGAACCTAACATGTTGAGGCTGGCAATTATATTACTAAAGGAAGCATTAATCCAATAATCGATACGTGTACGTCAAAATCATTTGAAGGACAGCACAATTATGTATTGTAGCCTAGAAAGCTTGACGTAATCACCAGTTAAGTTATGGCATTAGTAAGATTTAATTCTCCCTGTTGGAACTTTGCTGACTAGCCGATAACTGGGATCGGAGTCTTCTAGTAAAAATTGTTGTAGCCTCAAAGACAATCCTTTTTGAAAGACATTTTAATTTGTTTTCGCTTTTTCGAGTTTCTCTAGCGACAAATGTGGTGAATGATAGGACTCTGACTCCGAAAGCCTGACTGTCAGTATTCAATGAGATAATCCAGCGGGGGACAGATCAGCAAAATATGGGAAAAATATTATTTTGCGTATAAATCCACAGGATCGATTTTCTTTTTTGTAAAAAGTTTGCTGTATCGTCTCTATCAATGTTAAATTTGTAGAAACACGCTTAGGTCCTCGCTTATTGGAAAGAAAAAAGGGTGGTTTGAGAAGTACCAATTTGATTTTAAGTTGTCGGGGTATCGCTAGTTAGTTAGAAACGGCAGTCTGAGTTCAGAGTGGTGCCGTTCCAAAAAGTTTTCAAACGAATTATCAAATAATATTCCATGATCCGACTCATGATTATGCGTTCGATGTTTGATGACAAATGTAATGCGATATAGCAAATGTGCTTAAGGGCAAAGATGTTCCCTGTGATGAATATGAATAATGAACAAGTTTAGTCCGAACCTCTATGAAATGTTATTTTTAACTTTTTGTTTATTTTGTTTCGTATTCGAATTCTTAACTGATAAATCACTAGTACACTAGGAAATGCGGTAGCATTTTATTAGCTTGCATGTAAAAGTTTATTGCATCTGGTCATGACAATGGACGAATCATTTTTTGCTTTTTTAGGGAGAACTCAGGGTATTAAGAAAGAATATTCCAAATTATGGCTACGCAGGAGACAATTTTGCTAACCAAACTGCGGCATATAAGCGTGAGAAAATGCGAAAACATTGAAGAACAGAATGTTAAAGCAGTGGAATTTGCCGATGATTGAGAAATAGACTGGAATGAATTATCAGCGCTTTCTACAGCTTTTGTATATGATAAAGTTGGTTAATTATCCTGGAAGTATACGAATAATTCTTAAAATTGAAGTTCATGTTGTCTTCGAGTGGGCAAGTAGATTGCTGAGTCAGAGTTCTCTACAAATGCGACTTTACATAAATATTAAATCTGTATAAAACGTCTGAAATGATCAATTCATTTAATCCAAAACATTTTTAAGCATCCCTTCCTGGGTGGTGGCAAGTCCAAAAATGATTTAATCTACGTTTCATTACTATATGTATAGGTCAAAAATATGAATTAAAACCAACGGAGTTTTGTAATATTTTTCAGTTGATGCTCTTGAGCAGCGACTTTAGTTGTCGTGAAGAGCGAAGAAAATACTAAAGCGGCATGGAAACCCTGAATTCATTCATTCTCTCATCCCTCTTCCATCTTCTCATCTATCCTCATTCTCAATCCTTCCACTTCTCCATCACATCAAAATTCTCAATTCTCTATCAATCTAATCCCTAAATCTCTCATCCAATCTCACAATCTCCTCATATTTATCACATCGCATCCCCTTCATAATCCCGTAATCATCTCCTTTCCCAAAAAATTTCCCCAAAAATAATACCCATCCACGTCAAAATCTTCGACCAAATCATCATCACTATCAATCATCTCTCCATCCATCCCACAATCATATCTATGAAACAATCAATCCACTCTCCGCCAATCGAAAATCTTCTCATCCTCATCTCTCACTCTCCCATTCCAATATCTTCCTTAAAAGTATTATAAATCAAATCTTCCTATCAAGATACCCGCATCCCAAATTCTCCCTCATCTAATCGATCTAAATAAACCCTGAATCCCAATTCTTCACTCTCCTCAATCCATCTCTTACTCATCTTTCCAATATATCATTCATCCCATTCGAATCTCTCTTCCAAATCTCATCACTATCTCTCATCCATTCTTTCTCCATTAAATAAATCTTGAATCGTACCATCATTCTCAAAATCGTTCCATCCACATCTTCATCTCTCCCCCTCTCACCTTCTTCCCTCAATACAGTCTCAAAATCGCATTCCTCCATTATTCACAAATCCCTCTCATCTCATCTACCCATCTGATCATCAAATCACCTCTCCTGAATCCATCTCATCTCCCTCCCAAAAAAAAAAAAAAAAAAAAAAAAAAAAAACAAAATAATCTATTCATCTCATCTAATCCAATTCTTCAATACCTACTTCACAATCTCAATATAATTCGCCTCATCAATCACCGCTATTATCTCAATCCTAGTCATCACATTAATCACATTATCCTACTCATCAATCAAATATCCCTGAATCCTCTAATCTCATCAATCATCCATTCCCTATCCCGTAAAATTGCACATCCAGTTCCCCCCTGAATTCCTAAATTCTAAATCACCCAAGTCAATCCTAATCATCTCTCATTCCTCCGAATCTCCTCATAATCTCCTAATCATAATTCCCTCCAAGGATGTCGATTGTCTTCATGCGGCGCGAACGACTTGCTGCATGGTGTGTCCAGATTCCGTTCTGCAGTTCTATACCATACAGAGGCCTTCTCCCGCTAATACACCCTAACTTTTACAGCGTCATTCTCGGTTGCATTATGAAAAAAACAAAGCTGGATTTCGATAAGGCGGTGACTGGCCTTAGTAGGCACCTGTCCAAGTGTGGGGACCGCCGGAAATCGCAGGAGGCAATCATCCAATTTGACCAACAAGTTATTGTTAGTGATTCTAGTGACGATACTGAAATAATTGAGAAGTCAACTTCTGGCGACGAGTCAGACTAGTTATTATTTGTCTGTGTTGGTGTTTTCTACTTCGTCTTAAGACTGTAAGTGTCACCTAATGTTACACGTGTTTCATGTAGCCGCCGACTCTTTGATTTCTAGCATGGTAATCATCACCGTATGATAGTGTGAACTGTCATATATAAGATTTTATATATTTTCTAATTCCTTTTACTTCGTTTTGAGACTGTAAGTGTCACCTAATGTTACACGTGTTTCATGTAACAGCCTACTATTTGATTTCTAGCATGGTGATCATCACCGTATGATGATATTAATTGTCGTATGAAGGATTTTTTCATATTTTCTAATTCCTTTTACTTCGTTTTGAGACTGTAAGTGTCACCTAATGTTACACGTGTTTCATGTAACAGCCGACTATTTGATTTCTAGCATGGTAATCATCACCGTATGATAGTGTGAACTGTCATCTATAAGATTTTAAATATTTTCTAATTCTTTTTACTTCGTTTTAATACTGTGAATTTCACTGTGCTAATTACACGTTTCATATAAAAATCGATTTTTTTATTACTAGCTTGTTAATTATCACCATATTGTTAATCTGAAAATAGTGCATATCCCTGACCTGATTTTTCAAGAATATTTCTGTGCAACCATCAGCATATCAGAGTAATTTTTGTCGAGTATGAAGATTGAGTTACTTAGTTCGCTTCGTTAGCGCATGCAGCTGTGATAAATAAATAACTACATGACTGCCATTCTGTACTATCCTCAATTTATTAAGTGTATGGTTTAGTTCCATCATACAGTTAAATCCATTGGTAGCGTGATTCGTACACATCAGGAGTCTATCCGTGTATGGTCGTGTTAGTTCCAAATACTACCGCAGTATGTCCGCGGAATTGATCCGTAATGCTTCCGTAACTTATCCGTGAGATGTCTCCGAGCGATACGTAGGTTTATCCGCCAGCATTGAACTAAGTCCGCACGGAGTCAATCACGGTGCTATTTTGACACTCCGTGGGTTCCGCGATACTATCCGCACGGATTTGAGGCCGGATAAAATACGGAATTCCGTTGGATATCCGAATGCCCGGTGGGTTATTAATAAGGATTTAAGGTTTTCATTTGTTTTATTTTGCTTCCATTTATCTACGTGCATCTTATACTCGCGTCTATGCATTCTAGTCTCATCTGAATATTTTATGATAGATTTGGTTATTTTATTTTTTTGGCTGGCTTTTTCCATATTCTTTGTTAGAGTTTCATAAATTTCTGACGTAGTGATCTCTTCTTTGTCTTTTATGCTTTGTAATAGTTCTCTACATTCATTTTCGAAAATATTTATATCAAAATTTGATTCTGATTCCTTTGTCCATTTATTCGGACCTTTTATACTATTGTATCTGAAATTCTTATAACCGTTTGTATTAATTGTTGGTTTTTGGTTTTATAGGTATGCATAATTTCAGTTTCACTGGGGAATGGTCAGTGTAGAGGGTAGGTTCGTCTATCATCATATTTTGTAAATTATCTATAAGAGATTCTGATAGTATTACATAATCTATTACTGATTTCCTTATTTCCATGCCTTGCAAGCAATGATATGTACATCTTCCACTTTCGAACCTCCCATTTGTTATAATCAGTGATGTATCATTACAAAAATTAATTATTTCTTTTCCCATTTCGTTTATAATAGGGTCTTCTGATTTTCGTTTTGGTATATTAAGCTCTTCATTATCAGAGATTAAACCTATTCTTCCATTTAAATCGCCTATCATAATGATATTGTGTATTTTGAGTTCTATCATATATTGTTTTATTTTCTCAAAATAGTCATTTTCTTTATAGCGTGACTCTCTATTTTCTTTGTAACAAACTATCAAATAAATACTATTTATTTCTTTCCATTGTGTATTAGATATCTTTAAGATCATTAAATTTCCATTTTCGTTCTTTATTTCTTCGCATTTCATGGAATTATTTGTCTCTTTTATGTACACTGAAACTCCCTTGATATTTCGACCAATATAATTTTTTCGTTTTACAATTGAATGATATCCAATATAATTATCGACAACCGGTGGACATTCTTCTTCTTTGAGATGCGTCTCCGTGAAACATAGAATGTCATAGTCCTTGAAATCATTAACTAGGTCTGAATTTTTTATTTTATATTCATTCAAAGTATTGATATTGACATAGAATATTTTTACTTGTTCGAAACGCTTGTCGTCATCATCATCATTTGCCTCCTCCTCTCCTTCAGTATTTAGTTTAAAAAATGAGTTGGAGCAATCCTATGAGAAGATGGGAACACTGAATTAGCAACATGAGTATCTGTGTTACCGCATAGGGACTGCGTTGGACTGTATCGCGGGAACTTGTCACTACTCGGAGTTCGTGTCACTCGGAATCGTTCTTCATCTCTCTGCTGTTGTTGGTATTGCTGTTGTTGTTGTTGCTGTTGATGCTGTGGTCGATGTTGAGATTGAAAATAGTTACGATATTGCTGCTGTTGTTGGTATTGACGGTATTGTGGACGTTGTTGGTAGTACGCGTTGTAGTTGTTTTGGTATCTTCTGTTGTGCGTTGGTCTCCAGCAGTTTCTCGCTATGTGGCCCCTTCTCCTGCAGTTGTAACATGTTGGGATTCTCGCTCGATGTTCTTGTTGTGTCGATCGCCGCATCAATTGAGTTTTGGGTTCTATCGATTGTTGACTATTAGTGAACAGGTCCAGTCGTCTCTCCATGTTGGTCATTTTTGCCTCTAGATTTTCGAACATCTTCTTCACTTCGCTAGTTTCCGCCTTCTCCGTTGCTTGTCTCGATTGTTCGTCCCCTCGATTGTTTGTTTCGATTGTTCGTCCCCGTGTATCTCTTTCCCTTCTTTCCGCCTTCAATTCACTAATCTCCTCATCCTGCTTCTTCATTTCTGATTCATATGTTGCAAGTGACATCAGTAGCTCTTGGCGTTCTTTCTTTCTTCTTTGTATTTCACTTTCCAATTCCTCGATCTTCAATCTTTGATCAGTCAGTTCCTCCTCATATTTCTGAAGCCTCTTCCTTAGGTTTTGTTCAGTCTCTGTTGATGTTTTCTTTATCTTTAATCTTCTCGCAATCTTCTCCGATAGGGTTGTGAAGGAACAAGTCATACACGCTTCGCATGTGTATTTCCTTTTATATTGGTACTTTCGCGAGTATTTGATTAACTCGTATACCGGCAGTTCTGTACAGGTAATGTGGTACGCTCTGTCACATTTATCGCAGAGCATTACGTCTTCCACTTCATTGTCAGCCCCGCACTTCTCACATTTTACTTCGTCTACCTGCACGAACGTAGATGGTGAGCTGGATTGGTTTGGTGTTGTCATTCTGTAAAATAGATGGTAGCAATTAATGGTAATGCAGGTATTCGTTGGCACCGATCTCCGCGACGTGTGTATAGTAGTTCAACAGCAATTCTCTCTCTCTCTCTCTCTCTCTCTCTCTCTCTCTCTCTCTCTCTCTCTCTCTCTCTCTCTCTCTCTCTCTCTCTCTCTCTCTCTCTCTCTCTCTCTCTCTCTGTCTCTCTCTCTCTCTCTCTCTCTCTCTGTCTCTCTCTCTCTCTCTCTCTCTCTCAGTTTCCTACCGGAAACTAAAACCATGGTTTAATATTCCGATCGGATGTTGCGGCTTCTAGTTTCCTAATAGGAAAATAAAACCTGGTATCATTTTCCTACTAGGAAGCTAAAACCATGGTTTTATTTTCCGATCGGAAACTAAAACCTAAGGAAATTAAATTTCGTAACACCGGTATGTCTTTCGGAGAACTCTGCAGTCGCAAGAAGGGGTGATTGTAAATTCCACTCATCATCTATGAAATGGGCGGTAAGGGAAATGTAAGAACATTGACTCGTTGAAGTCCATATATCCGTTGTTAGCGAAAGAAATTCCACTGCTTTCAACTCTTCAGTCATTGAGTTCATTAGATCAGTGTACAAATGTAGAACGACAGTCTTGATTGCTTTTCGGCCAGGTGCGTCAATGCTGAGATTAGCTGCACGAATCATTTCACGGAACGCAGCTGATTCAACTGTATTAAACGGTCTAAAATCTTTTGCTATGTACTTTGCCAGCGCTTCGTTGAACTTAACTTGCTCACATTGATTAACTGGTTTCTTCACTCATCCATTGTCGTTGTTCGTTTCGAGTTAGGCGTGGAAAGCAGTGGATGTTTCCTTTTGAGATGGTTTCGAAGATTAGTAGTTCCACCAGCCATTGAAATCCATTCCCCACACGCATTGCATTGGGCTTTCCCATTCTTAGCTTTGTTTTTGTCGAATTGCTTCCACACTTCACTCATTGTTGACTGATGTATGTAATCGTTATTTCCTGTTCTTCCTGCTAGCAAGATGATACGCAATCCTACCAGTCAGATTCATCCGCGCGCGCCCAATTTTCATCGAATGACGAATATTTTATTATGCCTACGACGATGAGCACACACACAATGAATACCAACTTGAATAGCAATGACTTGGATGGGCGCGTCATGCGTTGAATGACGCGCTGAACAGCAGCAGCTTCAATTGCTAGCCTAGAAATCGCGTACAATCAGTGACTAAATACAAGATCGGTTACATTAGAAATAAAATAAGTCATAGTTCACTGTAGAAACATCAAATTTTGCTTAATTCATAAGTTCGGTGCACCGGACCGAGAACCGGTGCAAGCATAATCAACAGTGCACCGGTACACCGCGCACAGCCCTAATTTTTTTCTCTTCTTATAGTGCGTTTTGCATGTGAAGCAAATATTTCACACATTGAATGAAGACATGGATCATGAATGTAACAGCTAATTTCTGAAGGAGAAGATCATTCCATTTATGAGCTTGTAAAAAAAGGACAGTAGTTATTAAATGGATCATGAAGGACACAACTTCGTTGAGCATTTCTCGCAAAACGGCTTTCAGTACAAATGGCATCCGTCTGTAGTCCTATTTTTATTGCAAACATTTCCATCATCATCATTCTTTACCGTAACAGCACTAGCAGCATGAGCTTCACGAGGAATGGGTCCGATGAGCTCTTGACTCACTCTCTGCAAGGTTGAGCAAAACCAAGTTTCAATAAATTAGTAGAATCAAGTAGACGAATTGCATTCTCTGTAATTTGTGCTGACATAAATCATACATGCCAAGTCTCCCGCATTTCGCGGGAGTCTCCCGCATTTTTAGTCAATCTCCCGCTCAACCGCATAATTGCTTAAATCTCCCGCATCGTAATTTATTTACGCCGTATTTTTAAGTAGGCCAACAGTTTTTATCCTTCTAGTGTGCTCTTTCCATCATTCAAATGTAGCAGCAAGCGTTCGGACTGATTAGCCACTCACCGCTAGCCTATTCTTCGATTAGCCCTCCTCCATTCCCTCACAACCAATGAGAAGCATGCAATCATACGTTTATTGAAACGATAGATCTTCTTTTGATTCACGAATTCTATCTTTTTTATTGGAAATGTGATAAATTAATTGTCTTCAAAAATAAATATTCTCCATTTATTGAAGGAAATATAGGAAGTTGATAGGGCTTTTAAATATGATTTAATCTAATTTTACTATTTTTGTTGTTGGATCATTTGATGTTGGGTCTCCCGCATTTTTGTTTTGAAACCTTGGCATCTCTGATAAAGATTCTTCTATAGGCCAAAATTCCTATTGGCCCCATGAGAAGTGTGGTATTAGTGGGAAACGATTTTTTATTGCAATAGGTGTAATTAGTAGCCAAGGTAAATGTGTCACGTTATAAAGATCTCCTCTAATTTAACCTACACTGATATACTGACTAGGATCTTTGATTCCATTATGATTGAGTTACACATTGCTTGCTCATAACAAAGCAATTGTTTTCATTTTATCATCCAGAAATATAAACTGACTTAATAAATATCATAGCTTCGAGGTGAGTGCATGGTTAAACAATATTAAGAATACGAAATTGGAATGAATTCATTTTTGGATAAATGTCGGCTATCGCAGATAGTTTGGGGTGTGGAGATATGAAATTTGTAATAATTCAATATGCACAAATGCAACGAAATGCATGTTATCTTACAGCAAGCGCTACGTACGAACTTTCAGTGCGTGGCATTGCCTACCCCAAAATGAAATAGCTAATAGCCAGTAATAAGCTTATTTCATTTTTGAAGTATTCAATGATTTGAGTGGAATTTTGACAAAAAATCAGAACTTTATGCTCTTATCATATAGTTCTTCCTAAGATTCAAATCAAAATATTAATTTTTGTAACTTGATTTGTGCAGCATTAACAGAAAACCAAAATTTTACCCAAAACCCAAGGTCCAACTTTGCTCTCCGAATGAAACTCTCCGACTGATGGAGGAGCGGCAGACGTTTTCATAAATAATCCAGCTGTTTGAGGCAGTCATATCAATAATGTTGAACAAAGCATGCAAAGGCCATCTCCTGCTCGCAGCTCTTGTGAAATACTTGTGGATTTGATTCACCATGTCAATAATAATCACTTTGCTCTGGTTACAGAAGACAGTGGTTTCAGGCTTTTTCTTAGGATTTGCCTGCACATCCTCATGGAGACTACTCAAAAGAAAAACAGACTTGGATGTCTGATAAGAGGTTAGAATATTCCTTCGTCGGCTTTCAAAACCGAAGACGCATGCAAACCTTGCCTCTGAAAATTTCTGGAAACAGTTCACGCCGATTCTTTTGCATTGTGCTCACCAAACCGAATTTTTGCCAGTAATTTTCTTGTCAACGGAACCGATGTAAAAAGGTTGTCGCAAGTTGCATGGTATCCTTTACTGAACAGGGCAGCAAGTGACTTCATAACTGTGTCAGTGGCGACACTGCAAGCAGGTTCTGTGGCTTCATCTCGGCCTGTAAGGAAATCCATTGAACACATATTTGTTCGCAACGTCAGCAGCTAGTGAAAACTTTACGTTGAATTTATCCGGTTTTGTGGAAATGTACTGTACAAAATTACACCTGGCTTTACACGGAAAAGGCTGTTCATCAACAGTGACATAACGGTCTGACACGAAAGCCTTTTGACCGCTTTCAATGAAAGGATACTAGATGTTGGAGGGCAAGCTTATCTTTAGCTAATATGTGTCTCCCTTCAGACTTCATGTCAAATCTCAATAACCTCAAAATTTCCAGGAAACGATTACGAGGCGATATTTTGTTGAAGAGGACATCCCATTTGGAACCCCACAGCCTGTTGAGAGGTAAAGAGCGAGCACCTAACGTGTGTGAAGTTCGCGGAACCACCTACTGGCATTAGAATTTCAAATTCTAATTTTTGCAGAGAATCACTGCAATAGACATACCAAGAGAATGGAATTGCTTCACTGATCACGGTTTGCCGTCCGAGTTCTCGGGAGGATAAGTACTTGCCGAGAAAAATTGATCAGTGAAGCAATTCCATTCTCTTGGTATGTCTATTGATTTGATTCTCTGCAAAAATTAGAATTTGAAATTTTAATGCCAGTAGGTGGTTCCGCGAACTTCACAGCGGACCCACACAGAGCAATATCTTTGCAATGCGGGCGAGTTTTGCTAATCTGATTACAGATTTGTGATTAGGAGCTTCAAATATAACAACACGAAACGTCGGCTGTGTGCACATTTTATATTCGTAATTATTTAGTGGCATTAAATTACTCAGGAGAGAAAACTGATATTTTTCACATCATTGCTTCAAATTAGTAGGAGAGGATGGATTTTGCTGAGAAATTCTTTGTATTAAAAAATGGTTCCGCTAACTTCACAATCAGCTTGCAAAAAAAGTGAAATTCAGATTTCCGGGTGAAATCTGCATTGTTTTGAAAGATGAGGCACATATTCGTGATCAGCACAACAAAATTGATCGGGTAGTAGCCAAAAGAAATTGATTTACTGCGTCAATCAGCGAGACTCAGCGATTGGTTCCGCTGAATGGTTCCGCTATCTTCACAGTGGAACCACTTTTTATATTCAAACTTGATTTTCTCAAAAATGACTGTGAATTTGTAAAATCTGAGCTCAGATTAGTAATCAGGAGACTGAAATTGACAACATAGCAGCTGTTTCGAATAGAATTAAGCTATAACAAAAAATGGTTCCGCTGGGTGGTTCCGCTAACTTCACACGCGTGAGCACCTATTGCACCACGAGCGGTTATAAGTCCAAATTTTCCTAAGAAATAGACCAAGCTTCTCTTCCAGTGACTCTCCGTGCTTCTTCTGTTGTGCACTTTTGGATTCATCAAAATTGGCTCGTCAAACAGGGTTCTGAAGGCTGATAATGGTGAATCGGATTGAATGTGGCTGGCCGCATATGATGCAGGTCCAGGTCTAGTCTTGAGACCACCGCTGATTCTGGTCAGCTCGCAGTAGGTCTGTGCGCCGAAATATAAAGGGATTTTTCACTGTTTTTATGAATTTGTCAGTCTTGACTACAATCATTTTTACAGTACATTTGTACCAATCATTGACAACTATTTTCCAAATTTTCAACACTGGAATACGAATTGAAATTTGGTTCACAGAGTCATAATCGAAGGTAGTCGGTGTACTGGTTGTAAGAACATTTCAAGAATTCAAAGATAAAAATTCTAATTATTAGATAATTTCTCCTTCTAAAGATCAAGGAACCTAGCGTTCTTCCGGAAGAAAGACATCGAAAGCTTCTTTAGCGACAATCATTTATCAGATAAATGAAATGTCGTTGGAACTTTTCAATTAATCACTAAATGATTTATATGACATTGTGTGATGATATTTTGGAGGCTCATATTCGAAAGCACGCAAAAGTTTTGAAAATTGTTCAAATATAATGAACAGGGGAATCCTTCAAAGCAAAATGAATGCTCTAAGATTTCTTAGCCTCTGATTTGAAGCTGGAGTAATGCAGGTTCTGTAAATCAACATTAGAAGTTGCACAGGTGTCTGATTATACTCTTGATTGATTATAAGAGCGATATTTCAAAATGATGACCATACAGAACGCTTTAAAGGATTTCCTTCTTTGTCTTCCTGTCGCTGCAGTATTTTGTAAATTCACTATTGCTTTTGTGTACATGATCTTTGGACATGGGGCAACAATCCAGATCACAAATTGCCTTGATAAATATAAATGCCAACCAGAAAACAAGAAAGGCAGTCCGCAAAATTTGCTTTTTGCCCCAACTAAGTTCCCTGGGAGTGTGCCATAATTTTTATGCAATTTCCATTCTAGGACTTTCTATGGCACTGTTAATTTCTATAAGACACGCCGAAAACAAAGCTAGGAAAATCACTGATGCTTAGATTGAAGGTGTCTGTCATTCGATTGTGAAATTAAAGATCAGAAGCGACCGAAAGATGGTTGATATAGACGCCACTCAAATTCACATGACAACCCTAAATGTATGTGAAATAAGCAGGCTTGTTGGTGGGAATGAGCACCCCATGGGAGTTGGACAGTGTGCTGAGATCCATGTTCACATGGGACGTTTATGGGAAAATATTCGAAATTTAATCTCAATGTCTGTGAAGTCGGTCATTTATGCACACAACCTCTAATTCTTAAAGCAGTTAGTTACTGTCCTCATTGACGGTACATCATTCTTAATGTTATGGATATTTCCCATCCTCGACATGAGATAACGCTGCATAATATTAGTCTGGCAGCCAGAACGACTTTCTGCAGGGAACGAGGCCGAAACTGAGACTTTCACAGAATGATGTACACCCTATGACTACAACGAATGGGCACGTCTGCCGAGTTCTATCGAGTTCCTCTTCTTGTCAAACAGGATCAAAGAAAAACACATGCAAATCCAATGGGACACAGATTGCAGTTTTTGGCTGAAATGAAATTTTGTATGTTTTCTATGATTAAACGAAAAGTACTAAGCCCAGAGTCATAATTTTTGGCATGGAGTGTCTTCAGGTCATTTCCTATCATGTTCAAGTACCCCCGTCTATAAAACTAGACACATTTAGATTTGGCGAGCTTCTTAATGTCGTCAAGCACAAACATTTTGAGCAAATTTATCCAAATTCAACCACATTCTCACATGCATTGCCGATTAGATGCATGATAAAAGCACATGCACATGATGTATGGAGGAGCTATTGTTTAATATAGTCATTGCGATCAATCACACAAATTACATTCAAAGCAGATCATATTCAACAATAAATGAGGCAAGGTAGGATTACGTAAGATATACTAGTAAGATAAGAAAATGTGAGATAGGATAAGATTGGATAACATAAGATAAGATGAGGTGAGACGAGATAAAGTTTAATAAGATGCGATGAACAATTCATTCTTGAATTTTATTGTCATCAATTTTACAGAATATGTGCTCAGTGGTCGTAGGAGGCGCTGACAGGATTGCGTAAGGAAAAAAGAGTGCATTTATCAGAAGAATCATAAAAGTTTTCTATGAAAAAGTTACCGATTTCTGTATTGTTTGAAAACGCCTTGAAATGTAAAATATAAAGGAAGAGCAGAATATTGACACCGGAATATAGAAGATAATCACTTCTACAGAACAGTAGGAAAGAAGAAATAAATTTATAAAAATCAAGCCTTGCATGATAATCCAAAGACAAAAGACTATTTAGGGCTATGTATGACAGTGAGACATGAGATAAGGGCCCCTGTGGGAACGAATCGTGCGAAAGACTGGCGGATGTCAGCTACAGAATATCATGCTACAGTTCAGTCATATTCGCTGGCGAAGTTCGCGAATTCGCGCTCTGTATGCCACCTTTTACTTCTGACTTTCTCTCCTATTTTCTTCAAAAGTCCGCCTCTACAGCCGAGGCTCTATTTTCTCCCTCACTTCCTCACCATTGCCCACATGTGCCTATCTACGAAATAAGTGCAGAATCACATTCTTTGATAATGATAACAAAATGCAGAATCCGTTTATATCAATTTTCATAACATCTCTTGACATTCAATAATTTACAGCAATAGCAAATATTTGAATAACATCATAGTATTTGCTACGACATTTATGGAAGATAAATAGTTTTTTAGTTTAAGCTTTCGTAAATTAAAAAGAATCCCTTTTAACAGATCAGACTGAGTATACAATTTATCTTCATGTGAAGGTAATATGCGAACATTACTGCTTACCACTAATTAGTTGCTACAATATTCACTATTTCGCCGGTTGGTGAAAAATCAGTTCAAATTAGATTAAAAATATCTATCAATTAGTTATAGCAACTCACTCGCCACCTGCCGCTTTTGGATTTTAGACGCACTTCTAAAAATAACAAAGCGCGACTTTCACATCCAGCGATGATTTTGTTACAAAATTGAGCAAGAACAGATTTAGCCACAAAATAGGTAACTCACCAGATAATCTCTTGATATAAGCGAGCGCGGCTTGAATAATAATCACATTCCACGAATGGAGGAATTACGTCACATCAGCAACCCTGGCAATGAAACTTATAATAATCAGAAAAAATGATCCAAAACATTGCAGACTATTTTGAAAATTTAGAAATCAACTTGTTTCAGTGTCTTTGTGTATTTGCCTTCATCACATTTCCGCGTGTGCTTACAAAAGTACATTTTGAAGTGGGAATGAATATCATGTAAGGTTGTAAAGCAAGGATTACATCCATCCCTGGCTGTTCGGCTGTTTATGATATCCAACTTGAATTCTGCAAACAAACATTCTTCTACTTGATGAACATTTATTGCGATATGTGGTAGACCTAAAAAGAGCACCTTCTCATGCACTGGGTGAATTGCAAATAAGAAAATACATTCAATGCTTGAAAGTTGAAAGTTGAAAGTACAAATAATCTCTTACAGTTTCAAGATATTTAGGCAACGTGATTTCTCATTCATGCATTATTTTTATGTTGCCATTAAAAGTAGCGCCTTGTGTTTTGAAACATTTTTAGAAAATTTCATTCAGATCCAAATAAAATGCCAACCATCTGAAAGTCTAACGACTTTTCTATTGATTCCGGTATTTAAAGTTTGTAGCCAACCTGCGCGTCCTGAAAATCTTTTTTATCCCAAAGAGTTGCAAAATAAGTACTAATATTTTCGAACTCAAAGAATTCTGGGACTCACTTCTTAGTTAGCACTCAAATTCGGTACTCTTTTCAGTACTTAATTGGGGCTTCATGAATGAATAGCAGTGTGGATTTCTGTGTTCGCAGCAGTAGACTGATTCGATAGTAAGACAAGAGTTTTGTCATGCATACGTACATTATTGATTGTCCTAATTATCACAAGCACACAACCGACAGACCTCGTAATATCATAATTGGAGCTGCCTGAATGACATAGCTGATGTCACAAGCATGATCGTATAAACTGACACATCGATTTTAAGTTATAAGTCAAATTTCCTTTTAGCATGAAACATCTACATAGCTGCAGATAGTAAATATTATGCTCATAGGGACTTCTGACCACAACTCAGTTTTTATGGCATGATCAATCCACTATTACCAACAATGAAATTAAATGAATTAAGGATCAAATTGCCATGCAAAAGATGTGCGTGGTAGGATTCGAACCTGCGACCAAGGTTAACTAGGCCTGTGCTCTAACCAACTGAGCTACGAGCCACTTACGCGACTGTGTTAATTGCAATACTATACAGTTCTTAATGGATGCAGTATGCAGAGGGGTGGACCTACTCATATACAGTCCTGCACTTTGAAGTCTTGTGCAAACTACCTTCGAACGAATCTTCATCCGTTTTAAATGTGTTTAATCATTTTTCAAGAATTTCAAAATATTTTGGATGATCATCGACTGCTTTTTCAACCGGTGCCTGTCTGCTGGTTGGCAAAGCTTCAACCCGAATAACACTTTTTTCCCAATAAATTGTATTGTTGTGCAACCCTGGTACAAATATTTTGGGAAACTATATCATGTGGACATCAGAATCAGAGAGAGGCTACACATCGCACCTGGACTTTCAGAGTTGAAAATAGCCCCGATTAAGGTTATTAAGGGGTTTCCTGACTCCGAATTAACTCGTCACGATTATTTTCCTTAAGTTATGATCATTATTCAAGGTTATTACGTGCGTCATTCGATGTCCGCAGGTTTAATTACTTAGAATATTTGTCGAAGGTGTCACATGAGATCAATGTTGACTAATCAATGTTTGTTGAATAGTCATTGGTATGAGACAAATGTGTGTGCGCGTGTGTGTGTTCTTGTCACTAGATTATGATTTGTTTTTCGATTTTCTATGATAAATGATTTTATGGCTCTGGAATGGAGAGACAAACGTGATGTTACAGTGCTCAACCTTTCATCCTGACAGTATGGGGTCTCGTGGTGTCAAACAGAACCCCGAGTGGATTTTGAATTGTAATGATAATATGAATGGTGTTGAAATTGGCAGATCAGCAGTTGTCAAGTTATCCTAGTGAACACAAGAGGCAAGAAGTCTGGTACAAGAAATTCTTTAGTCATATTCTCAATCAAATTGTTTTGAACAGTTACATACCGTATTGAAAGCAGAATAGAACTCACAAGCGCGCGCATGTTAACTTTTGAATCAAGTTGTTGAACGACTTCTAGAGAAGTAGCAGTCAACCACTGTGAAAAGACCAGGACGGCCTTCTTTAGACTGCTCCAGTCCATTGCGACTTACTGAACAGCATTTTCCTTCTTTTATTCCGTCAACTGGAGGGAGAGAAGCACCAACCCGGCGATGTTGCATATGTTGTGCGAAAGTTCGTAATGGTCAAAAGATAAAAAAAGAAACCAGGTACTTCTGCGAAGTCTGCAATGTTTCTCTGTGCCCAGCCCCATGTTTCCAGGTATATAATACCCAGACTACTTTAGGATTGAACCTGATGATTATTCAGTTTTACTTCTTTACATGAGTCCATAAATAGAGTTATTAATGTGGAATATTTATCGTTTGTTAATTAAATACATTTTCATACAAAAATAGTTTTTTCTAAAAATAAATGCCGCACTGTAGGGTTGCTTTGATTGAATAAATGCCGCACTAGATAGATTAAAAAGGGTTAAGTTGCACACCTAATGTAGTGTATCAGGAAGAAAATATTATTCAGCTTTTATTGTGTAGACATTATAATGTTGTGAATGACACCTATGTAAATTGCAGCACATTTCAAATGACAGTACTTCGGCCCTTCAAAAGTCGATAGAACTACAGTTGGTGCATGGACAGGGAGATGTCACCGAGTGTGAAGTCTCGCCATCCACTATAGTTTCATCGACTGTTGAAGGCGCGACCGAGACGCCAAAGTACTGTTTTTTGTGATGACTTATTTGCCTCAGACTTTTTCTTGTCGGTGAAATGTTGGGAGGGCCCTAAGATCTTCTAAACCATTCATTTATTTGGCATAACATATTCAGGTATATATCAATTTTGGGTGTGCTCTATCCAATGATGGCATCAGTTTTTCATTCCAAGTTGATCTTGTTACTAAAACTAGCATTTTGAAATTAAAACAATATTTTTTTAAAAACTACATAAGTTGCAAATCAGCTTGAAACTCAAAATTCTTATCAATAGGGGTGAACATCCAAAATGTCAAAGAAATGTGGTCGAAATTTTTTCCTGTGGCTAAAATATTGGGTCTACAGAAAAACAGCTACCACTCAGAGGAAGCCAACTCAAAGTCATTGAAAGAGACCTTCATACAATTATTCGTTCTTGCGTGAGATGAAATCCGAGGGGCCATCATACCCCTTTGCGGCAAATAGGGTTAAAACAAAGTGAAGTTTCCTTTTTGCCTTTGATCATCAATATGATCTCCCGTCGCTTGATCGACTACATTTCAAGTGAAGCTAGGTGATGCATCAACAAACACATTGATTTGAATTGATATGCATCCGAAAAATATCGTCATGAGGGGCAATTTTTTTATGACGTCATATCTTTAGGGTACGGTAATATTGTCATATTTTCTGTGTCTCATCCATCATATTTAGTCATATTTTGGTCATTTTTCTGCAGTTTTAGACTGCTAGAGTTGCGGGGAAAAGGAGATAGAAAATGACCGATGTGTGCAGAATGACGCAATATTGGTCTTCTCAACAGTGCGATGTAGTCTGAGGACAGTTCTAAAACATGCATTGCCTACAGATGTCAATGTTACCGGCGGCGCCTCCCCCGGCTCGTCACCGGCTCGTCTGTCGTCTGCCTTCCCTTGCCAGCCAACCGCTGCTTCGGTAAAGCGTTCTTCTCCATGTTGAAGAAGATTCTATGCAAAGACAGACCTTTTTTAACATCAAATGAAGTAAATTACATCACTGTTTTGTACCACAAGCTGTAAATGGGGGTACTGTGGTAGTTTGAAATAAATCGCTAAATTTGCCGCAAATTTAACTTTTTACCTGAAAATGGAGACATAATTTTTGCTATATTTTTATTTTTTTAATCTTGCCAAACTACAAGTTACGATCTTTAGGTCATATTCTGTCCACATTTTGAGTCTGCAAGTCATATTTGGCTATATTTTAGTCTCATAAAACAATATTGTCATGAGGAGTGATTCAGAAAGTGTCAGTTTATCACTTTCAAATAATGAGGACTTGGAAGCAATAATAAAGCATTTAATATATCATTTAAACTCCATGAACTTCAATGATTTACTGACATTCATCGGCTTTTAGTTGCTGTTATTATTACTTCCATTTAGATCTTTGTTCCACATGTTCCTGACAGATTGACGTGAAAATTGCCAATTTGATCTCAACCATGTCAACATGTCTGTGAACACATGTCATAGGAAGTCTGGCATACGTATTAATTGACCTGATTGATCTGAGCGCGTTAGTCTTGTTTTTTAATGAAGAATGAAATATGCAGAAGCATTCATATCAGAAGTGGAATTATTCCAGACGCAATGCAAAGTCTCGCACGCCAGTTATGTTTGCAGCATAACAAGGGGTCCGCCACGTCCAGGGTCCTGCCTTAATCGACTTTTATAACTACGCGATATGAAAAAGAATTGCATAGAGAGTTAGATTGATAAAGCGTGTCACTTTGCTAGAAGTGCAAACTTATTCAAAACGATGGCACATGCAGGAACTCACTAAGTGGGCAAAAAGAAATTTTTAATACCTTACAGAGATAGGAAAAATAGTTGTGCGTCGCTTGCGGATTGCTGTGAATTCTTTTAAAATGCTGCGATCTCCACGATTCCTTCAGATTCGAAGAATTCAGATCATTGCGCAAAAGGTTTCTCGATAACGTTGGTCTTTCCGATCATTATGCAAAAGGATAGCAGACGCATGAAAAAACGTTGGCAAACTCCTCTGTAGAACTTGACATCTGCTGTGTCTCTTGCTGTGTGATCCGGTTGATGACAGTCACTGAAACTTCGCACAATTTGGCGTGTTTAATGTTGACCTGGCTTCTCATTGTTGGATTGCTATGCTGTTATGTCAGCAGATTGTGACATTTCATTTACGCTACATGTTCCAATGCTTCCATTCTAGTCAAACAGAAGAAGAGACGACCTGTCAAATTCTGTGGGATAGCGATTCCATGTGATATTCTATATCAAAGGAGAAATTGGAACTTGCTAAATTCAGAGCCATAGAAATCCAACTTCTCCCTTTGATTAAGTTGGTGAGCCTACAATGGACAGCAGCTGTTTGTTGATGGTAACTTCAAGCCGCTCATTAAGCTGATTAGGTCTAGATTTATATTCGATTAATCCATAGATTTGGGTCAATTCCTAGATCTTGAGAAGAAAGAAATTACTGAAACAAGCAAAAGTTGTAGATTCTTGTCTTAAAGCTATTTGTTGTTAGTTATTTTATCAAAAACGTTATTCTATATATAAAGAGCGATGGTAATAATCGTGAATATTTGCATAGCAGGCCTACAATGATAGACTACCGGAATATCCCATCCAGTGGAAGCCGATGTCATTTAGAAACCGTTGTCATGAAAGCACACGTCCACGATTTCCATAGCCGTCATAGTCCTTTATTATTTTAGTGTCTGATTTCTATGTTTAGTGCATTCATTGCTTTGTGAAGCACCATGTCAGAGTCTTGTAAAGTAAGCTTGATTTCAATATAATGCCCTGATATGCGTACAGCATGCTTACCTACCATACCTCGATGTCAATACTTTACTTTTGTGTCTTTCGGAATCAAATTGAGGAAGTAAGTTTTGGTACAGTCAACAAATGCATGATGTTCGCGTTATTTTCATCTTGCTGAATATACAATTTGAACTGTCTAAGCACCCTCTAATGAGCTAACAATAAATGAGACAAAAAAGCTATCCTCAAATTCATATTTTTCAGGGTCGAATTGACCAGAATCTATGAAAAGATGTAGATTATTTTATTTTATTTTAACAACCCCATTATACCTGAAAAAGGGTAGGGGAAATGCGCGCCCTTGACAATTTGCCGCCATTTTAATCTGTCCTTCGCCTTCTCCATCCAAGTCCTCCATTCTTCTTCTGTGAGTTCCTGGTCTCGTTTGATGCAGTCCTTCCAGCGAATCCTTGGCCGTCCCCTTCTTCTTGTCATTGTGTCATCCATCTCTTCCACTTGTTAAGAAAAAAATGTAGATAAACAAAATATTCTTCAGAACTGTTTACTAGTTTAATTAAACTATGCAGATTACCATTTTAATTTTTCATTACACAGCCATATGAATTGAATTAGCAATTTTCCTATTTTACTATCTTTGATGACAAAAAGCGACATACTAGTTACTGAAATCATCATGAATTTATCATTTGCAGTGGATATACTAAAATTGATTGATGAATGATTCGACTAGGCAAAAACAGGAAATTGCTAATTCAATTCACAGGGCTGCATATGTATGAGATTTCATATTGTTGGCAGACATGAGAAGATGATAAAAAACATGAACTTAATGATGTAACCGTGTACGAGGTCAATCAGAAAAAGAAGTCTACCATGCTGTCCAATAAATTAGAACACTCTTTGAAACACTGATCTTTAATTCTTTCTGAAACATTGATTTCAACAAATAATTAGTCTATGATGCCGATAACTATATGTTACGTACTCACAATTGAATCACCATAATATGATATAACAATGACTTTTGAGCCGTTTTCCAAATCAGTACTTTGTTGGCCCCCCTTTTGCAGCCAAAACTGCTGCCAGCCTACTAGGCATCGAGTCAATGAGACTTTTGAGGAATTCAGTCGTAATGTCGGTACACCACACAAATCTGATTTTTCTCCTTAGATCTGGGAGAGATGTTGGTTTCAGCTAGGAGACCTTCTTCTTCACAACGGCCCAACAATTTTCGATTGGGTTGAGGTCCGGAGAACTGCCTGGCCAATTTCTCAGAACTTGAACGCCACTTTGTTCAAACCAGGCCATGGTCGATTTAGCTTTGTGTGCCGGCGCACCATCATGCTGAAAGATGTCACATTGAAGTATCTCCATCCATTGAGGAACTTTCTCCTGTAGTATCTCCTTGTAGACGGATGCATTTATCGTTGAATTATCTGGGAGAAACCACAAGCCACCTCTTCCAAGTCCCGAAATGCAACCCCAAATCATTTGAGAAGGAGACTGCTTCACTCGTGACACGGTGTATCTGGGGTTATATCGTTCCCCTATTGGTCTTCGGACCTTACTCGCAAAGCTGTAAAACTGTTTGATGAGACTTTCATCAGAAAACAACACTTTTCGCCATTCGTCAGGAGTCCAGTTGATGTATCGCTTTACAAAAGTCAGTCTATCAGTAATGTTCTTTTTTGATAATCTCGGGGTAGTTGCTGGATGATAAGAACGAAGTCCCATATCACATTGCAGTCTTCGACGAATAGTTCTGTTGCTCACAATCACTGATTCAGGAAGTTGGGAACTAATGAAAGAAGAAGATGCTGTTGGATTGACTTGGACAATTCTTCTCATTAGTTTGTCAGAGCGCCTTGACGTACAGCGAGGTCTTCCTGGAGATTTGCCCCATTCGCAAGAACCGCTTGAATCATATCTAGCCAAGCACTTTTGTACTGATGACTGAGAAACTCCAGTGTATCGTGAAATTTCAATTTGAGTAACACCTTCATCTCTCATCTTCACCATGCACGAGACTACATCAGCAGACACGCGTTTCTTTCTCCCCATGATGCACTAATGAATGTCATATACGAAGACTATGAACGCAATCGCCCGTTTAAATATTCAAATTAGATATCTATGTTATCCCATTCAAATGAATCATAGCACTCTATTCGGCAAACGACAATAGAATGAATAACTAGGCTCATAGCATGTCTTATTTCTAGTTAAGAGAAAAAATCCAATTGCATTTAAATTTCATCAACAGATTATAGCATTATTCTAATATATTGGCCAGCATGGTAGATAACAGAAATGTGCCCCGTTATACTGCGTGCGTGGATTGGCCGTCATGTTGCACTTGTAAATAAATCAACATTTTTCTGGCTTCCATAGAAACAAAATAGTTTATGACATCTGAATAATTGGATTTTGAAATGTCATGTTTAACCTTGATGATTCCAAGGTTGCATAGATGGTCAGAAAAACTTACTTCAGCTTAGAAAAACTCCAAGACGTCACGGCCATAGTATACTTTGTAGTACCGTCAAGAAATTCGGGAAATCGGCCGCTCTATTGCGAGTGGTGAGGAAGAGGTATGTCTCAAGCAAATTGTTTAGTTATTTTTTCCGACAGTGTTGGTTTAATCAGTTGCATTTCTTCTGAGATCATGTAGGGGCCTACCCGTCAAAATCACGATTGTCACTTTGTGGCAGTTCGATTTCGAGGTATGGAGGATGTCAAAATCATGACTGATGCTTTCTGAGGTTTTCAAAACATTGATCAAGGTAGAATACATCAATGTTTGAGGATAACTGATTTTTGCACTGCATACTTTGCATATGCAGCAGCTTTATGATACTTTGTCTTTCTACACAAATATTGTCTCAAGTTTTGTGTCCTATTTCAATCGCCACCTGGCACATGAGACCATTTTCTCTGGAATTTTTTTCAGCGTCATTTTGTGGTTTGTACTCTTCATCTCATAAAGAAGCATTTAATTATTCCGCCTGAATCTGCAGCTCATAAATGAAGGCTCTTCGTCGACATCCTCCGCGATTTCGTTTCCATTTGTCATAGCAGTCTTAAAATCTGTCTTGCAATATTTTTTCTGACATTTTCAAGCTTTCTCCATTACTCACGATTGCACATGTCAGTTTCTGTCCTCCCTTTGCAATTTATTCGCTGACAACATGCCGAAACATGAGCATCACCAGGAAGTTGAAGCTCTCAGGCTATTTGAACAAAGATTCAGCTTCGCTGCGACTCACGATATCGCTTGTCGTTTCGACAATTCCAGCCAATGCTTCGAAACATATAGCTTCTTTTCTTTTTGCATCATCGCCGAGTGAAGATAGCAATTTTGGCGTGTGCATGGAGTGAAAAAAAGTCCGAGAGTTCAGTTGTAAAGACAGGCTTGTACACATGCTATTCTTGGCCTTCATATTTGCGCTGTTGTCGCAACCCTGATCTCGAATATCGCTGAAATCAAAACCAAGCTTTTTCGATGCCAAGTTCTGGCCGGTAGTTTCATTCACAACCAGGAAATTCTAGAAATGCTCAAAACTCCAGAGGTATTCCTCCGTCGTCCTTGATAGGTCTATAGATAAAGAAATTCAGAGAGCAGCTGTCTTTGTCAGATGTCAGAATTTTGACTAAAATATTGGTGGCATTGCAAGAACGTAGATGTTTGAAGACAGAGCTGGAGTTGTTGGTCAAATGTTCTTTTATCCTTGTGTGAAGAAATCTGATCATGCTTCCCATGTAAATATCCTTGCAGACACTACACGTTATTTCGTAAATTTTATTCTTTCGTAAGCACAAGCCGGTATTTTTAGAGGTGCAACCACTTAGAGTCACTCTACCGCTATGCTCCATTTTTATAGATATTCAGACATGTCATTGAAACATTTTCCACAGTGGTCTAACGAACTTAATTATTCCAAGACTTCTCGATTTCTCAATTCGCTCCTCAAATTTGCTTTCACGATCTCAATTTTTCTAACCATGTACCCTTGAAGCGCTGTAAATGTCAGACTTGAATTTGCACTACTCAATGAAAAAATGCTTTTTCTGACCCTCGCGACTAGTTCTGGCTATGACCATCAGAATTGAGAAAAGCAACATTATCTAATGGATCGTTACAAGTTGGCTAAATGAAAGTGATGAATTTTCAGGCCCAAGCCCGGTTCACTTGCAAGTTTATCAATCAGTTGAAAAAAAGCGAGAAGGTGGATTTCTATGGTACTAGTCATGATGTGAATCTGGGAAGACATTCAGTATTAATTTCTAGGAGTCAGCAGACTTGAACTTCGATTGAAGTTGATATTTTGATGCTTATTCAAGTTGATTTGTTTTTGCGTGAGAATTTATCAATCTTATGAAACATGATTTGACATGAACATTTTCTAACTTGAAACTTGTCAGTTTCCATTATAGAGAGCAAATTTACATGCAGCTGCTGTCATGTGTGGTGCATTGGCACATATATCACATTGAATGATGTGAACGTACTTGTCACATACTTTGATATGATAATTGCAGGTATCTGAGAATTATTAACAAACGGTGTTTCATCGTTTCCAAATCCACCTAAAATATGAGCAAATCCACTACATAATCGTGATGCGTTCTCACCTCTGATAAATGGATATACTCTGATGATTGTGAATCATTTTGACAATTTACTACTGCTTCGTTTGATATGATAAGCGAATATACATGTACTCATCTTACTGATAAATTATCCTATCAGGCCCGGGCGATTGTTGGCGTCGTAGGACCGATTAAAAATAAAAACTTTGTGAAAACAAAGCTAATTGATATTTCGAGTCTCCTCTTTCTAATGGCAGTGTCTATTTTGCATAATTAGAAGACCTCTGTACTAAAACTTTTAATTAAAAATTTGTTTTTCCAAATGTTTTGTTATTTATGGATCTATGCATATTTTTTCACTCTTGAAAAACTGTTCATTACAACTAAAGTATTTCTGCAAACTTTTACTTAAGCATATCTATGTGGTGCTATAAGTTCTATATTCTACGTTAATTTTGGTACTATAGATAGCAACTTGAAATTTGACGGAAATAAAGTCTTTTCATGCATTATTGCGTTTTTCTATCTTTGCAAATGTCTCGTTCTAATCACTTATCCGTTATAAAGACAAGTTTATGATACAAGCTTGCATGTAACTATTTTGGTGCAGCTAAAAAATATCACGACAACTCATTTCCGAAATAGTATTTGCACGCACTCATTTTGGGAGATAAGATGCATGATGAATCTGCATGTTAACAATCTTGAATAAGCATGGTGCTAAATTCATCCAGAAAGTTGGTCGGCGATTGTTCAAAGCAACTGGGGAGATGAAAGAGAGAGAGAGAGAGAGAGAGAAATTGAAAATCAGTCCATTCGTTAATACTTTCATCACAAAAAGCCGTACAAAAAAGCAGCTATTAAAAGAAAAACAATGCATAAAAGATCACCAATGTGGCAAAAAAGATGATAGGGACAGGTTCCTTTCATTTTATTGTTTCGTTTAGGGTCATACTTGTTGTCTTCGAGTGTGTCAGAACAATCATTGCCTTCATACATGCACAGAGAACATGTGATCATCGACAGCATTCAGCAAATAAAGAATATCAGCTTCACGTGAAGATTTACTGCATCCACAGAATTAGACAGGTCGTCTCTTCTTCTGTTTGACTAGAATGGAAGCATTGGAACATGTAGCGTTAATGAAATGGCACAATCTGCTGATACAATACCATAGCAATCGAATAATGAGCAGCCAGTTCAACATTAAACACGCCAAATTGTGCGACGTTTCAGTGACTGTTATCAACCGGATCACACAGCAGAGAGACACAGGCGATGTCAAGTTCTGCAGAGAAGTTTGTGAGCATTTTTTCATGCGCTGCTAACTTTCTTGATAATGATCGGAAGGACCAACGTGAACGTTTGCGCAATGAACTGAATTCTTCGAATCTGAAGGTATTAAAAATCACTTTTTGCCCACTTACTAAGTTCATGGATGCGCCATCGCTTCGAATGAGTTTGCATTTCTAGCAAAGTCATGAGCTTAAACAATCTAATTCTGTGACTGTATCAGGCTAAATAAAAAGAACATCTTAAACTGAAACTTCAAGCAATTTTGCTATTTATTATACAATAGTAGAAAGATAATCACTTTTATCGTCCACAGAAGACTGATTCTCGATCGCTGAACCTTTTTGTCTACAAAAACTTTGACTTGATTGGGAAACTTTTCTATAATATTTTCCATCAGACATTTCTTTCCAAATATTGCGAATTGAACAAATTTTAAAACTTCCCGCTTTCATATGCAGGCGCTGACTGAGACTGAACAAGATGATAGCATCTGAAATGCGAAATAAAAATGATCCAGATAATAGAAGCGCGTTAATTAGGCTACTTCGTTCGATCCGTGTCTACTTGAGTAATGTAATCAAACACTGTCGAAACGCAATTCTGTATTCTAATATTTTATGATTTAGCACTCAGATAATGCTTTTGCATAAGAATAGTTAAGTGCATTGATTAAATAGCGGCGATGTTTGAGAAAGTGACATTTTTCTCATAACGTTCAAGATTTTAACTAAAGATAGATCGTCATTCAAGAAAGTTGCTTCTGAAAATCTTATTAGAAATCGTTGATGATTGCAAAAGTAATTTGTCTCATCCGTCTTGTCAACGTCGAGGCGTCTACATTGTTTTTCTAGTGCGTCAGGAACATCAATGTGAATTCTTTCGTACTCATTAGATCAATTTCTAAAATTCTCAGACGGTATTTTGAGAGAATGATTGGCTAAATTACAAAGCGCAAATAAGTAAACTGTCTTCAATAACGTCTGCGATAAAACCTTGCAATATTTGCCGATGAGAAATTATTCACACAAATATTTCTAATTAATTAGAAATAAATATCTTATAAACAGAAATCTGAATATTCTGTAGAGCAGTTTCAATCAAAACAGTCTTCACTCAAGATTCATACTAAAATTCGCATCGTGGGAGCAATTCAGTTTTTTTATCACTCTACTTTTTGAGCACAATCGTGTTAGGCTTTATCGACTTTATAGTGGCATGTATTTAAATGCTTCTCTGATGAATATTGAAAACGCTGTGGCGCTTAGTTGAGACTGCCGCGCTTTGTGAAAGTACAGGCTTATCATTGCGCTTATTATTCCGCACCTACTGTACACTGTAAATCGCTCAATACCAATCACACACCAAGGATGCATACCAGAATATCTTTTTGGTTTACTTCTGTATGTATTTGCATGCTTTTCGTATGTTATGTCAAGTGTGGTATGCTTTACATACTAAAGCCATAAGAGCACAGTGTTCAAAGAGAGCTTCAATTATGTCTAAAGTATTTTGATTTAAGGCATTGTCAATAAAGATTACACTAATATTGCTATTGTTTTGTAAGTAGTGAGATAATGACATTCAAGAGTCATACTTTCAATACTGAATTCGATTTTAATACATGCAAGTCTAAGGCATTTCATGAATAATCAATAAGTATTCCACCATCCACCATCAATCCGAAATAAAAACACATTATAATCATGAACGCAAAAATATACTCATTGACAAAATTTTTGAAACATTTACTTCTTTAAATTCTTTCATTTTTGACTGGTATATATACGTGTATGTATGATGCCTTGATAATTTAGTCACAATCTCCACCAAGTCGCTAGCACAGAAAAACAACTCATGTAGCAGATTCAACTTTAATAGTGCGTGTGCCCCCCTCTAGCTCCAATACATTCAGTAATCCGAGATGGCGTGGATTCACAAAGTTTCTGAATGAAGAATGTTTCAAGAAGCCACTGCTCTGTCAGTCTTTCAGAGAGAATCCTCAGGGACACTGGTGGAAGTGAATAGCGGTCTAAGTCGCCGCCCAAGCTCGTCCCAGACTTGTTCAATGGGTGACAAGTCAGGTGAGTGTACAGGCCAGTCAAGGGTTTGAATGCCCAATCGAGGAGCGATGTGGTCTTGCGTTGTCGTCTTTGAAGACGAGATCCTCCACCCTGACCACTGGGGCAACAACAGGAAGCACAATTTCATTGAGATACCTCTCTCCAGTCAACGTGCCTTTGATGATGACTGCTGTCGTTCGTCAGCCATGCCGGCATTTATGCCACCCCACAGCATAACACTTCCACCACCATATCTTTCGTGCTCTTTAATACAGCATGGGGCAAAGCGTTCACCTGGAAGACGATGCACTCTGACACGACCGTCATTAAAATCCAGAGTGGATCTCGATTCATCGGTCCACAAGACTTTCTGCCAGTGATGGTTATTCCATGAGCGATGGCCATCACACCTGGCAACTCGTCTTCTGCGGTGCTAAAAACTCAATGGAATTAGGACAGCTGGTCGTCGCGATTGAATTCCAGCTTCTCGCAATTTTTGGTAAGCCGTTCGAACGCTACAGTCTATATTTGAGGCACTCTTCCAGTGAACGACTAGCTTTGGGACTGACACAAATCTATTCCTCTTTGCAGCTAAAACTAGACGTGCGTCTGTCCTTCCTGCAGACTTTCTTGGTCGACCAGATCCCTTCTTCTTTTTAACATCTCCTTCTGCTTTCCATCGACACCAACACCTCCAAACAACGACTCTCGATAGTTGCAGCTCTTCGGTAACACTCGCACAACCTCTACCACAACGAATCATTTCAATAGCCATACCTCTGGTAAAGTGATCTTGTGCCATTTTATTTTACAAAAGCTGGATTTCAGTTGACGTTTATGTTCAATTTGTAAAAGCAATTGTGACAGTTGTATCGATATCAAAATTTGAAATTTGACCACCATAGATCTTTCTCCATTCTCTAATGTGTTGAATGGTAATACATAGAAAGCGAGATATTGCATCATACCTGAGAAAAAATGAAACAAACTTCAATTCAAGCCAATGGTAGTTTGTTTCATTAATTATGTCAATGAGTATAGTTATGTTTGAGATATATACATTAAGTCAACATGATTGCACGAAAAATATCGTTTGAATGTATTGATGTTAATCAACTTGGTTCATAAAGTAGAGTTAACTTAGCGTCCTATTAAAGTTGCTAGACAAGTAGCAACGACGACATACCATCGTGGCCACAAAATTAAGCCCACTTGTGTTATTTCTGACATATTGTAAAAATGTCATGAAGAATGCTTATATTGTGAAAGCTATGCCTCAACAAGCTACCAAATTGTCTGACGCGCTATGATTGTTGAATAACTGAAGTTGATTCGAATTGTAGATATCTTTGACAGTTTAAAATTCAAATGATAGTGTCAACTGCTGTATCACGCAACTTCTGACATTTTAGTGAACAATGGATAAGACGAAGGACGTTTCTCAGTTTCACTGCGGAAAAATCGTCACTCTGATTGAATCAGGGCTATCACAGCGTCAGGTGACATCTCAATTGAGTCTATCCAGGGGAGCCATAAGAAATGCTTTGCAATTTCCACTCGGACGTCGGAAGAACTGTGGACGATCGAGAGTCTCAACTGAAAGGGTGGATCGCTACTTGAAGATCCAGATCAACAAAGCTCCAACTCTTTCTTCCTTAAATCTGAATAAAACGCTAAGTGACGCAGGAGTTGAACTTAGTGATCAGACTATTCGACGACGACTGCAGAAAGAATTCAAACTTCCCGCCCGTCGACCTTCAAAAAAGCCCATGTTTACTGAGAAGCAGCGTCGAATGAGATTGCAGTTTTGCCGTCTTTATAAGGACAAGCCCAAACAATGGTGGAGTCAGGTCATGTTCTCCGATGAAAGTGTCTTCCAACAGGTACGAAATTGTGGATCCAACTACATTCGTCGGCCTTCCCGCAAAAGGTACGATCCGCGATTTACTATAAAAACTGTAAAGTACCCACCTTCAGTAATGATTTGGGGTGCTATCAGTGCAGCAGGTCGCGCTGGATTGGTCGTCTGTAAAAAAGTGAAAGGTTGAATTCGGCCTGATACATCGAAACTCTGAACGAGAAAGTGCTGCCTCATATGACAATCCATCGAACAAACATATTCCAGCAAGATTCGGCGCCATGCCATGTCTCCAAGGCAACAAAGAGATGGTTTTCTGAAAATGAAGTAACTCTGCTGTCTCAATGGCCGTCGAACTCCCCTGACCTTAACGTAATTGAGAACTGTTGGTCCCACATGAAGACAAAAGTAGCTGCCAATCGCCCCACATCAGAAACGGATCTCATAAACGTCATTAAGACTGTATGGACTCAAGAGAGTACCGCAGAATATTGCCAAAAGCTGGTGTTTAGCATGCCTGACCGGATCAAAGCTATCCTGAGTAATAAAGGATATCCGACCAAATTTTGAGTACTGGCAGTGAATTTGTCGCAAAGCTTGTTCAAACAAGTGCTCTGGATTTTTTAGAATGTGATTTGCAGAATAAAGATAAATGAAGCACTTAAACACTTGACTTCTCATTTTGTGTAGAAAATTTTTGGGTGGGCTTAATTTTTTGGCTACGATGGTACTCGTGGAGCATAAAATTTAGAATATATCTAATCTATTTAAATATCACACTATCAAGAAGAAACATTCACGACTAGTACTACTGAAAAAAGTTATTTGACAGTAGTATGTAGTATATATCTGCTTTTCTATGTGACACAAAGCTCTACATACCAGAGGCATGTGAATAAGGATGAATTTGCATCGGGTCTCGTATATAAAACATACCAACAACTCGTATTTCAGTATCAAACAGCCAATCACGGATAGAATAGTTCGTATCGCTACACACCAATCACATACGAAAGGAAGTGAGATTTCGTATGAAAACATACCAGATCTCTGTAAGCATACGAGAATCTCGTATCAGATGTTAGTTTCAAGTTGCATGTGATTTTGGTACATGTTTGTATGTACAAATCATTGTAATTTTCGTATTCAGCGAATTACAATGTAGACATCCGTGGTGCTTTGTTGAGGTTGCCGCGCAGACGTAAGGTCGGACCTTGGGTGGGTGATACAAAACTTGGGTTTTCTGTTAATGCTGCACGTGCAAATGAAGGTAATCAAAAAATGAATGCTTTAATTTGAATCTGCGGAGACCTACAATGTAAGAGCATAAAGTTCTGATGTTTTACCAAAATTCCTCTCAATTCATAGAATACTTCAAATAAGAAATATTAGTGGTTATTAGCTATTTCATTTTGGGTTTGACAATACCGTGCATTGAAGGTTCGTACATATTGTATTTGCAGTAAGCTTGCATATATTTCGTTGCATGTGCATATTGAATTTTTATATATTTCAGATATTTTCTATCTTCGCAGTTTTCGCACCCCTAAAACATCTACAACAGCTGATATTTACCTAAAAATGAATTCATTCCAGTTTCGTATTCTAGAAGTGTATTCCATGCACTCACTACGCAGCAATGTTATTTCAGTCTGAATGATAAAACGAAAGCAAGTACTTTGTTATTAGCATCATGTGTTATTCAATCATCATTGAATCACAAATTTTAAATTAGTCAGTATATCAGTACAGACTAAATTATAGGAAAGCTTTATAACTTAATACATGTATCGGCTGCAGTTTCCTTGGAGGCGATGCAAGGACATTGACATTGTTTGGTGCGTCACCATTGCGTGTCGGATATTACTCATCAGGATCTACATTGAATACGAAGTGGTTTGACGAATGTAATTAGATGTCCGATGAACGTTAGCAGAAACTCGTGTCAGTTGTTGAGTAACTTTCAGATCACGTTCTCAATTACGGCATGGAATAGAATGCACTGTATACAGTAGTCATGTTACCAGGCAAAGACTGTTAGACATTATTTATCACTAGGCCCTTGTTTTTTTTCGAATTTTCGATGTCTCATGATTTCTTGGTTTCAGTTGTAAGTTGTGGCCAAAGTCATCGAATGAAAACTTCGGCAGTGAAAATAAAATTTGTCTTTAACCGTTTTCCAGCGGCAAAAAACAAAATTTTCATGCTTATGATACCGGCATCACAAATATTTGAACAAATAACATTATAACTGAATATACATTTGCTGTTTGAAGTATTATGAGCATCATGCAAGTTTTAACAAATACTTTGTCATTTTTATCTAGAAATAGACATGTTCCCAATTGGGAACATACGGCACTTCTCACTATGAAAACAGGAAATTTCAATGATATAGTTCATTTGGTTTGGTCGCACAAATTGCAACACGACAGTAATTAGAGTAGATATCTATGTTTGTAGATGTCTATGTTTGATGTTGACGACAATTTTCGATGTCCAGTAACTGTTCCTACTGACATGATATCGACTGTTGAAATTTTGAATTTCTACTTCCTAGGTAATATAATGATCAAATAGAGAGCAAAATAGTCGCTGTCTGAACGCTGTCTGACTGCATGTGTGAACAAGATGACATCAAGACAAGGTAGACATTGCTCTACTTATCAACAAGCTGCGGATTTGATTGCTGCGATGAGTGACGACGACGAAGAGACAAATGACATTATTGTTATTCCTTGCAATGAAAGAGGTGACCAGGAATCTGAGGCTGATGATCTTGATGAAGAGAACTTATTTTCTGATACATTAGGCGATGTCGCTGAACTTTTAGAAATTCAAGAAGATGATTGCAATACTGTAGTGGAAAACCAACCACCTGCGAAAAGAAGGAGAACTTCTCCAACATCATGGAAAAAATCTGAAGTGACCGATTCATTTTCAAATTCATTCCAATTTGACGATTTTCGTGATGAGTATCCTCTAGCAATTGAACTTACTGCATTTAAAACTTTTCGTTTATTCGTGGATGATTCATTCATTGACCGAAACAAATCGGTATGCTCATGAACAGAAAAATAATCCTTTATTTTCTGTTAGCTTCGATGAAATAGAACAATTTCTTGGTGTTCTTCTGTACTCTGGGTATGTATGCTTGCCAGAAGAGAGAAACTATTGGAGTCGATCGGAAGATATTAATTTTGATTTCCTGTCGTCGTCCATTACTCGTGATTGGTATTTGAATATAAAAAGATATCTTCATCTTGCCGATAATCGAGATTTATGCAACAACAAATGTGCAAAAATTCAGCCAATCTACGATGTCACCAATAAAAACTTGCCCGATTAACCAAATTCAATGGCACTCTATGGTATTCTATGACACGCAATGGTAGTGCCATAGCACACCTTAACGTTCAATCGAACTCTATTGGATCCAATTGCACTGGAAGTGGGAAAATATGAGTGCCATAGAAGCTATCCAAAAGAAGCAAACGCGCAGCGACAGTTTTGACTCCGTAATCTGACTTTGTCCAATGATATTGCAACATTTGCATGTTCAGTATAATTTCAGATGCTTTTGGCATGTGCAACAGTCATTGTTAATCACATCCTTTGGTCGTGTCTCAGTGTCTCGTATTTTTATGAAAATCCGTCGTTTGTTGAATTAATCGGTTTGTCTCAACCATCACACCAATGGAGTAAGTTCAATTGAAACGAATTTATTATTTGTGTAGTCCAGCAGTCAAATCATCAAGTCCTCATTGTTGCAGCAATTCATTCGCGCACTGTTTTATTGAATTATGCAATAATTTAGAATTTTTGAGGTAGGAACTAGAACTACTGTATTATAAGATTTATGTAGACAGTCTTATCTATTCCTCGTTCTATTGTCGTATGCGTAAAGTAGACAGTTCAACAATACGTTCAAGTGCTATGCCATGTGTGCTATCACAGCACAAAAATTATTGCAAATTTGAATATTTTATTTAGATTTAATTATTCAGGATATTAATTAAAAAATCGTGGAACTTTCTAAGCGAAAACCTGCGCATACATTTATGCTATAAGTCTTGAAGATACGCTGTAATCACTTAAATGATGCAGCAGTTAGTTACATCGAAATTATAACAGAATTTCTCTTATTTTAGATTCCGAGTATATCTTTTGATTCCGCTTGTTTCATAGCTTTCTCACTGGCCCAAGCATATCATCGTAAGTTATCTAAGGGTCTAGCAGCTACTTCAAACAGTTGTGCAAATATCATCCAATGCTATACGCAAAGTTTTTAAGTAAACAATTTTGATTATGTTTTTAAATTTCAGTTAGGGTTGATCGGGTTCTTCCAACGAGTCTGCTGCGTCTTCTGAGAAATCCATGTTTGGTGAAATCCTCGAATCGGTGTTTTAAGCCATGAAGTAAGTTATCAAGTCTCCGGTGTTCTAACAATTTATACACTACTATCTGAAAGAATTATAGTCCAATTATTTTTGGTATTTTAGCTATCATTTAGAAAATCGTTATTTAATTTCATCAGGTTGACTCCACTGTTAATTCTAAAGATTCTAAAGATTCTATGATTTCCAAATAGCAAGTTAGTGAAATTTCGACGGGCATTCATAAAATATCACTTTAAACACACTGATGCTGGCAAATTTCCTAAGTTACTGCACCTGCAATAATTAATATGATAATATAAAATTTAATATTTAAAAAAATAAAAATTTAGTATAAAAACTGCTTTTTGCAAACACAATGTAAATGGAATAAGAAAACATTGTTTTCAATATTAAAAATCAAATAGGACTATTTAATCATTCTATTTACATTGTGTATGCAAAAAGAAGTTATTATTAATTATTACAGGCGCACTTACTTAGGCGATTTGCCAGCAATGTGTTTAAAGTGATATTTAATGAATCGAAATTTCACTAACTTGCTAATTGCAAATCCCAAATTTACCCAGGCATGGCTGCAACCTTAAATAGGGAGTTGTGTCGATCTTGAGAGATGTGAGCTAGGCTTGCTGATGATTCCTGATTTTGGATGAAATAGCAGCTATTCAGATCTGTTTCAATTATTTTCAACTGAGGATGCAACTCAATATTTAATTATTCTACCTCCCAACTTTAGGTAGATTATTATTGTTGTCATTATTCCAGTTCAGTCATAACATTTTGCGATAGATAGTGTGTTATAGTTATATTTCTCTGTTACAACATTAACAGTATTTTAACATAAGCTGTTCGCAATTCGTAAGCTTACATGTATTCATCTCAGATCGACTAATTTCAACAATCTTTTTTTAATAGCATGATTAAAGATCAGACATGTCTTTTTTTCATATAAAAGTAACAAATTTTTTTTAAGCACCGGTGATAGAGTTGTCAATGCGGGTGCGTATCAGCAAATCCAATGTACTAAATCAATGTATTTTTCTGAGAATTTACTTTTAATGAGTATTGGAAATAGTAAAAGAATTATTCAAAAGTGTGTTTATATTTCGATTTATTCTCAAGAGCTAATTTCATTTCATAAAGATCAATCAATCATTTCAAGAGCTAGATGCAAAAGATATGGTGATTAGTGTCTAAGGCTCCTTTCGACTCGGGTATTGACTGCAGGCTTTAGATTTCAAATCAAGATATTAATCTTTGTGTTATATTTAGTTTGGCTCGTTTTTGCCATAGCTAATGTTTTTAGATCAAATTTGTTGCTTGACATGTTTGGTGCTTGTAGATAGCTAATTGAGAAGTGTTTCAATTTCTTTGTTCTGATGTGAGCAAGGCCGCATTATACTTCCAATCCAAGTTTTGAAAAAATCACATTTTTCTTCATAGAAATGAAGAAGGAAAAAACGAAGAGGAAATGATATTTGCAAGCATGGAAATTATGTGTTAAAAATCAGTTCTGTTTACCTACTTGTTAAAAACATTACGATTAAGCAATGATTCACATCTATATCAATCACATATCGATATGAATAACTCCACGTTTAAAAAAATGTTCTTCATCAAAATATTGACCTCTGCACTCTAAACCAGCACCTCCTAAATCACACACTGAAGCGAGACACTATTCGTAACTAATAAAAAAATCCTAAAGCAAAGCGTTTTAGGAGGCTAGGGCACTAGTGTTATTGTTCTCTTTAGTATGTCAGCATTCTATTTCACGCAACCTCCTAAAATTCTAGTGTGTCGCGCTTTAGGATGCAGATTTCTTCGATTTTAGGAGGTGACAGTTTACAGTGTGTAAAAAATGTTATCAAAACTGAAGACAAATGGATCCATTTTAGTTCGAAAATTGAAACCTGTAGTCAATTGTCAGATCAATTGTGAAGGGCTTGAACTAATTTTATACGAGTATGTGTTGCGCAATATTTTGACTGGGAGTTGGGGAGAGTTGCAAAGTCAGCAGCACATGGCTTGAAGTCTCCCAGGACTTTGGGACCCAAAATTATTTAATTTCATTTAGTTGCTTTCAGACATAATTTTGAAAGAATTTCATATTTTCATGCACTTTTCTGGATGGTTCAGATTTTGCGGATTTTCATATTTAATATCCTGCTCCAGCAGTCTGGTGAAAGATATCTTTCCACATGAATATCACTAATAAGATCAGGACTAGGATTCAGTTCTGTGATCCTGCAATTATTAAATTAATACTTTTCATCTATTAATACATTTCAAGACGGTCGCTTTAAATGAAGGAGTGTAAATTCCGACATTTAGTTGTTCTGATAGGAAATAGATCACTATCAAGCAGCGTTTTACGTATGCAGTGGTGGTCAGAAGGGGGGGATGCCGGGATGCATCCCCCCACCAGCCCAAAGTATTGTGATATAAAATATGAACATTCAATTTATCAATTTAACATCAGCAAATTCTACATTTTAGCTTCCAAGCAATAATTTGGCGATGTATCTGCACTGAAATAGTACAAAAGTCGGACGGTGAAACGAACTCTATCTCGTTACATCATTTCCGCTTATATCACTGATTTAGAGCTTATCAACTTAGAGACATGTAAAACCAAGGAATGTAGCGGCCTCCGCAATAGGTTTGTTTATCCTAGGCAGCTCAGCTGTTGATGACCCGCTGTGATATTGCGTATCCTACATGATGCATGCACTTGAATTAGCAGATGTTCTGCCCATCAGCTCTGTGATGCAAGAAAGTTTACCAAGCTAATCGAGCTTTCCACCTTCCTTCAGATTTTTATAATCATGAAATGAATCAAATTGAGCAGGCATTTACACGTGTCACTGAAAGATAAAAATGAAGAAGTTAGCAGGTAAGATAAGAACAGAGCGCGCCGACATAGGGAGGGATTGGCATTCATGATAAAACATTCACGCACCGTGAACGAGATTACAAAATTGGTATTTATTTATATTGGTGAGACCGGAATTGAAATTAACAGCATTGTCGAGAATCGGGATGCGATCTTGTAATAGATGTTAAAAATTTCCCACTGTGGAGGTCATTGTGGGAATAGCGCATGATGAATAATGATATAAAACACATCAAAGCAGTGAATACTACGAGCTTATCTTAGCTTATAAGTTAGCACATTCGACAAATACTTCTGTTCCACTTTGTACTTATAATTATATTTCGGTTTTACATCATCAAATCTTATTAATTGATTAATTGAATAATTGAAGAAATAGATCGTTAAAACGAGAGACTCTACAATTGAGAGTGTGTGTCGATCGCCAGCAAATAAGTGATGCTTCCTATATTTGTCTTTATGCATGTGTGTAATTAAGTATGCGTGATCCATTAATGTATTATTGAGATTAAAAATATGTACTAGCCATGATTACCCTTTCTTTGTTATTCCCATGCTACAATTCCCATCAAACTGAGGTGACCGACTTTTCAAAGAAACAAAGAAGAGAATCTATTCATAAGGATGATGAGTTGCTCTCTAAATATGCATGTATGGACCAAATGTAATGACAGAAATCTAATATCACCGCCACTACAGTATTTTAATTATCTATGAAGCTTGAATCCATGGTCCATAATATTTAAGATTATTTTAATTATGTGTTAAAATTCAAATTCACACTTGAATTTTAATACAAACATGATAATCACCCTAATAAGTTTAACCTCTTTCCTTTTTTATCTGATGCGGTTTTAGTAGGTGAAAGCATAAGAGCATAAATCTTATCTCTAATAATAGCAGTGCTTTCAAATCTAAAATTCTACCAGTATCGCAAGATGCTTACAAAAGTTAGAAAAGACAATATCTTTACATACTTACACCTTGAATATACGCATGCATGCATGCATGGAAACCAATATAGTCTAATGTTCCATAAAGTTTCATTTTACTTACTTATTGTCAAAAGTTTATTTGTCTGCTCTCACTAGGTGTGAGACGCAGACTGAATCAAATTAATTGAAACATGATTCCTGCTAGAGCATCGATCAAGCAATGGACAGTCACTGGCCAAGCAATCACGAAATGAATAAGTAGTAGCTAAAAAGTACATATGCAGAAAAATTACTAATAGGAAAAGAAGTGCATCGACAACTTGAATAAAAAGAAAGGACCATTGTCTGATCGATATTCTAGCAGGAATCATGTTTCAATCAGTTTGATTCATTCTGCGTGTCACAACTACTGAGAGCAGACGAAACGCAGTTGTGACAATAAACAAGTAAAATGAAACTCTTGGCGATATTTTTCATCCGCAAGATCACAGCGGGGCGCATTTGCATTATGTTATAATCCTATATTAATAATATAAATCTCCAATACAGGAAACATAGCAATTATCAAATACTCTTCAATTGCAGTATTTTGCATTATTTTTCATTTAAATGAAGTTTATCTGCCTATATGGAGAACGTCTATGTTCCATCACCAACTTATCATTTATCGCATATTTATAATGTATTTCCTGTTTGTTGCAGATCAACTCCTACTACATTTCCCAATGGAAGAGAAAGAAATATGGTAAATGATTTCTGAGAAACTTTTCATCGAAGCAAGTGTTCAAACGACTAAAAAGAAAAGATATTAAAAATCATTGGCTGTTTTTTGAATTTGATGGCGTTTTGTGAATGATCATGAAATTAGCTAAAAAATAATGCTCCATAGTGTGATTGATTCTCAAACTATTTTTTTTTGAAATCTGGGCCGGACTTTCACCAACATGTCAAGGGGATCGAAAGTGAAAAGTGCAAATACCTCATGCATGTTGTCTTTAAATTGACATTATCACAATTGCTAAACTAAACTGATTATTCTTTACAATCATGATCACATAAAGTGTCAGTATGTCGCGGAAAGGTTTAGACACGCTGTAGCATTAGGAGCTGCCATGAAAACTGAACTTCCCAAAATTCTATGGGACAGAAGTTCGATAGAACAGGATTTCCCGAAATTCGATAGGACAGGATTTCCCACAAGTCTATGTAACAAATTAGTCCCACAGGCAATAGGATCAAAGTTCCCCAAAATTCAATGGGACAAAACATTCCAGCAGTGCCATAGAATAGAGTTCCATAGCAATAGCACTACCCGCTATAGGAAAATTACAATAATTCCGTAGGACGTTTCCTATAGGAGTGCCATAGATTTTGGTTAATCGGGTGGTTCAATTTGGTATATTTGCTCAGAATCTTTCAATTGATGAATCGATGGTTCCATATTTTGGACGTCATTCAGCTAAAATGTTCATCAAGGCTAAGCCAATCCGTTTTGGCTACAAAATCTGGACTTTGTGTTCTTCAGACGGATATCCATTTCATCTTGAAATATACACTGGCCGTGATCCCGACAGAACTCGAGGTCTTGGAGAAACAGTAATCATGAAGAAGTTGGAAATTTTGGAGGCACCCAGTGATCATGTCATATATTTTGATAACTTTTTCTCATCGTACGACCTTTTCAGAGAATTATCTGAGAAAGGAATTCGAGCAACTGGTACCGTTAGAATTCACAGAACCAATAAATGTACATTTTCCAAAGATGTGATCAAAAAGTCAGATAGAGGTACGTTTGATTACAAGTCTGATGGCAACGTCTTGTTTTGTACATGGAAAGACAGCAGTGTAGTATCAATCGGCACGAACTTTGACTATGTTTTTCCATTGCATTCATGTTCCCGATATTCTGTGTCACAAAGAAAGAAAGTCAGTATCCAGCAGCCAAATTTGATTCGAAATTACAATATGAATATGGGAGGCGTCGACGTTTATGATAAATTGCTGTCTTCTTATCGTCCAACAATACGAGGAAAGAAATGGTGGTGGAATCTCTTCATCAATGCATTGAACACTCTGACTGTTGCCTCTTGGAAAGCATTTAACAAGCTACATCCGAATGAAACTTTGAGCCATATACAATTCCTTCGGATCATTACGCAATGTCTAGTAAAGAAAGGTAAGCTCTTACTCCTGAGGCCCATGCATGGACGTGGAGTGCCGAAAGTTTCAGATATTCGAAAAGATGGAGTTGGTCATCATCTGAAACCCTGTAAGCAATGTCGATGTGTTTACTGCATGAAAAACACTCGCTTGATGTGCTCTAAATGTCAGAAGCGTTTGCATTTAAACTGCTCAGCTGATTTCCACAAATAGTACTTTCATGTATCTCTGATGCCGTATGTTTCCATTTGGGAACAATGAATATTATTATTGTTTTGTCGATGATATATCGTTTATTCATAAGTGAACTATGACTACGTTTTGAAGGTATATCTCAATTAATTTGCTAACGACAAGATCAGTTCTTGCTAGCTTTTCCCTTGTTTGATATAGTTTCACAAATATTTTGATCAATTTTTAGCAAAATATATATACTCAAATGTGGTTCTAGAGATAATGCAATAAAGAAGGCTTACAAGTTATAGCATATTATTACATAAAGCATCATGACATTATACCCGATTATCATATTTCAATACTAAACTAAAAAATATACAGTGTAAACAAGGTTTAAAAATATGTTCCCTATTGGGAACTCACGGCGGATAACGGTTAATGCAGCAATTTTATGATGAAATTGTTGTAAAATAAGAATGTCGGTCTATGGAATAATCTGTATGTCAACACAAAACACAATGAATGTACTTCGTTCACTTGATTATACTCATCTATTGAAACTTAGATTTGACTTAGTACTTAGTATTTGAATTTGGGTATATCCAAATCAAGTTTTTGCCCAACCTTGGCAGAAGTGAAAGTAAAAGCTTATCAGTGCGCTTGTTTATGTCACACTTGGATAGCCTCGGCACTCGGTTGAGGTTGCCGCGCAGAAGTGAAAGTGCAGGCTTATTAGTGCACTTATTATTTCGCCGTAATAAAGTGTCGAGTATCGAGATTTTCCATGAAATTTGCATTTTTCAATGTAGTTAATTCGCTTTGTTATGATTATCTTCGATCAAAGGTATCGATTCCAATAATTTGAGCATTTCAAAGGACCGTTTACCTTTGAGAAACCATCATCTTCATTTTTCACACAGTCGCGACAATACAATATTATCCGACTTCTCAATTACAAAGCAGCTAAGTGCTTTGCAACTTTCTTATTCAAATAATTCTATCCAGGAATGGAGTAGATCAATGACAGTGTCAGGAGTGAGGCGTAGGTTTTTGTTGTTCACTAAAATACATGAATATTGTTGTATATAGAAGCGTTGGTATGCATATTGCATACCGTTCAGATTACTCAAACATTCCGTTAAACGTGGAATTCGTCGACAACCATTTAACTCAATATGAAAAAATAGAGATATATTTACCTCTAACAACCATCACACAATTAACATTCGACGGGAAATGGAATGAAATGAATAATAAATGACACCTTTTTCATCACAATTCAAAACAAAACATTCCGCGATGGGAAGGAAAATATATTTATGCAGGATTCAATTCACTGATTAATGCTCGATAATTCCTTATGTAATAGATGCATAGCAATTTGAGCAGCCACTTAAGGTAAAATTACAATAAATGGATTCATGGAGACAATTATTTGTGCACTGTTTTTATCGTATTTACCAGTGGCGTCGAGTGCTCCGAGACCAAAGGCCTTCGCTCCATAATGGATTTCTATATTTCTGCAGCAGACAGCATGAACAGCATTAATTTGACGCTTTTTTAACCCTTTGGGGTTTGGTGGTAGATATATGTACCACCAATATTCAGAGTGCTTTGAATTACTTTTGCTTCGCTTTTCAGTAAAATTTTTGTGTTACTCATTATTTTCTTAATATTTATTGTTGACAAATAATCAGAAACATCTAAAAAGACGCATTTTCATGACAGAAATAGAAAAATGAAATTATCCTCAATTTTTCTATTTTTACTTCCTTTGGAACAAGGCTCCATTGTGATGTAAGGTAATTGTTTTTGCAGGATATTTTGACTTGAGATTAACCGATTCTTGAAATCTATTATGTCTTTGTAGAGATTAATTAGATGGCAACACTTCAGTCAGCTAGAATTTGAAACTTGTGGTGTTAGGTGGTATATATTTGTACCACCAAACCTTAGGGGATGCAAAATTGGCAAATGTCAGTTTACATTTACACAACTTTCATCAACAGTCTCATCAACTATGAATTTCTTTTCATATAAATTGACCACTATTCGAAGAAGATATCATGGATTGACTCGGTACATTGTAAATCAGCATGTTTTTGGACTAACTGCTCATGATATGATATTTTTGTCCGCAAAAACATTCCTGTAAGATACCTTATAGTGTTAACATATTGTTAACACGATACTGTTCACCACATCTCACACAGGTGATGAAGACAAATCAGTTAACAAGAGGGACTAATATCAAATACATTTGTTGCTAAAAATAGACATTATGGGAAGCCATTTAGAATGGTGATTCAAACATACAACTGCATGCAGTGCTGTGTTTTGACATACAGTGATATGAAAACTCATTGATTCTTCATGTCTTCTGTGAGATTGTTTGACAGGATAAAGCGTCGCGCAGCCGAAGCTGCAATAGGACTTCTATTTGCAAATAATTCTGACAGTGAACCTGACATTATTGATTCTGAGGACGAGACATTCATCGCATTTGATTTCCATGACGGCTTCGACCATTCGATCATCGTTTCTTCTACATCTGAGGAAATTCCTTTTGTTGGAACAGGAGACCACGAACTGAATCCGACGAATCTTTCATCGTCGATAACCTGGGATCCAATGACGCCGTTGCTTCCTCCAAAATGCGACCTGACTGATTTTCAGTTTGAAAAGCATAGTGATTTGATCCTTCACTTTGTGAGCCAGCCGATAAATTTGAGGAAGTGTTCCAGCTAGATAAACTGATTAATGATATTATTTTACCTCAGACCAATCTGTATGCACAACAGAATGGAGAAAATTTTCATACAAGCAACAGTGAAATCAGAGCCTTTATGGGGGGGATATCGATTTTGATGGGACTAAAAACTCTCCCAGAACTGAGAGACTACTGGTCAACCGACGATGCGATCGGCGAAAAATTCATTGCCAACATCATGACCAGTAGAAGGTTCGAAGACATCAGAAGAAATTTGCACTTCTCTGATAACTCACTTTGCCAATCAAACAAGAATGTGAAAATAAGACCTGTTATTGAACATTTCAATTTGGCCTTTCAAGAAGAGGTATCAACTTCAAAATTTCTATCCATTGATGAGCGAATGGTGAAGTATAAAGGGCACAATAGCTTGAAGCAGTATGTAAAAGGAAGACCTGTGAAATGGGGCTCCAAATTTTGGATACGTGCTTCTGCAAAATCAGGGTATGTGTTTGAATCTGAATTTTATTGCGGAGCCAAGCCAGAAGGATCTCCCTCAACAACTGTTGGCCTCGGTGAGTCAGTTATTCTGCATCTGTGCAGAAATATTCAACAGCTTGGATGTACAGTCGCATTTGACAATTTCTTTTCGAGTCCAGAGTTCATGATCAAGCTGCACGACTGAGGGGCACGCGCCGTTGCTACTGTTAGAAAATCTAGAAAAGATCTACCGAAGATGAAAGCTGAAAAATCCATGCAAAAAGGAGAAATATTTGGGACGACATCATCTTGTGGGGAAATTGCCTTCAGTCAGTGGAAGGACAAGCGTATAGTGTTGACTTTGAGTAATTTCATCAGCCCTCATGAAATAACTACTAAACTTCGACGCAAAAAGGGCTGTGCTGAAAGGGAAAGCAACAGTGCAGCATGCAACAGCATGCAACAGTGCAACAAATGCAGCAACAGTGCATGTATATAATGCTTACATGTGTGGAGTGGACATTTCTGTTCAACTCCGTAACTACTGCGTCATTGACCATCGGAGTCACGGAATTAGATTGTTTAGCCGTGTCACTTTGCTAGAAGTGCAAACTGATTCAAAACAATGGCACATGCAAGAACTTATTAAGTGGGCAAAAATAAATTTTTGATACCTTACAGAGATAGGAAAAATAGTCGTGAGCCGTTTGCGGATTGCTCTGAGTTCCTTCAAAATGCTCCGATCGCCACGATTCCTTCAGATTCAAAGAATTCAGATCATTGCGCAAAGGTTCTCTCGATAATGGTGGGCCCTCCGATCATTAGTAAAAAAGTTAGCAGGCGCACGAAAAAACGTTCACAAACGTCTCTGTAGAACTTGACATCGACTGTGTCTCTCTACTGTAATCCTGTTGATAACAGTCACTGAAACTTCGCACAGTTTGGCGTGTTTAATGTTGAACTGGCTGCTCACTGTTCGATTGCTATGGAATTAAGTCAGCAGATTGTCCCATTTCACCATCGTTACATGTTCCAATGCTTCCTTTCTAGTCAAACAGAAGAAGAGACGACCTGTCTAATTCTGTGATCGGAGTACTTATAAATACCATCTGAGAGTATTTTTGATCAGTTGGATACTGCCATATGCAATTCGTTCATTGTGTTCAAGAAAATCTCACAAGATTGTATATCTTCAAAACAGTTTCGGTTGATAATCGCTAAGCACCTGATAAACAAATTCTCAAGCAAATCGCGATGCCAATCATTTCAAGGTCGCACTAAACGAAGAAGATTGGAGAATGCCGAATTATAGCCTGTCAATCAATCACTTACATGTTTCAGAATTAGGGCAGGTAAAACGTTTTTCGTGCTCCTCAGATTTTATGCTTTGACAGTAGTTTAGTTTTATTTCAATGCCATTAACTTCGTGTGCGATGTTTGGAGTTTTTTCGCATAATCCCTCGGACGACTGGCCGGTATAGAAAATGACCACTGTCGAAATCGTCATCATAAACGTAAAATCACAAATATGCCTTCAATCATTGAATATCTCAGACTGAATCACACATCAAATTAGGGAACCTTCTTCGCTATCTCCCTTCAGCGACTTCTAACCTTCCGATCCGACATTCACCCATTGGTGAACGCAGGTACGACGATTCAACGCGTCATCATCTCCAAAATTTGGCGAAACCACGAATAGGGATAATTTGCGTCTCTCTCTAAGGATTTATAAAAAGATATTTTCTTTCATTGCTGCAATATATTTGCATCTGCGTTTCTATAGGCAGAAGACGAGTCTAACTATCGAGCTAAGCGCATACGCTACACCTATCCAACAAACACACAAATCTCTATGATTTGCTGTGACCACATCCCTAGCATTGTGTGATTGCTTGAAGATCCTCTAGTCGGCAGCTGAAAGTTGGTGACTATTGATAGCTGCTGACGTATTTGAGAATAGTGACTTGAAACTGTAAAGTGTATGTAAAGTTGCAAAGATGCTCTCAAAAACAAAATGAAAACTATTTGAACCTTTGTCTTATGAGCGCAAATATTTATTTTTGGGTATGCGGCGAAGGCCTCGCAGGCACGGAGACGACGCCACTGGTATTTACTACACATTTCCATTAGCTGAACACTATGTGTCTATGCGCAATTTCATGTGTTATTCAGAACACACTGAAGTTCGGCAGCCAGAACGAGTTTCTGCAGGGAACGAGTCCGAAAATGAGACTTTCACAGAATGATTTACACTCTATGTCTACTACGAATCTGCACGTCTTCCGAGTTCTACCCAGTTCCTCTCCTTCTCAGATGCGATCAAAGAAAAACACATGTTTATGCAATAGGACGCAGATTACAGTTTTTGGCAAAAATAAGGCCTTCTATGTATTTTCTGATTAAGCGAAAGGTACTAAGCCCACGGTCATAACTTTTGACATGGAACGCCTTCAGGCCATTTTCCTATCATGTTAATGCACGTGCCGTTGTGCATGATCTCCTGATGAAAGCACAATGTTTCACATTTGCGAAGCTGAGACCTCGAAATTTCTCGAATTCAACATTGAGAAGTGATGTTGTAAGTGTAAAGTTTTTCTTTTATCATTGTTTATCGTGTCTATATAACTATAGTCTTGAAAATTAATATTGTTTATTGTTGTGATTGGAAGTTGAATGACAGTTCATGTAATTCAATAATTAATTATTAGAATAATCTGTTGACAATGTTTATATTATGATTTGAACTGACAGGGTTGCTGCCCTTTCATGCAGCGTTAATTTTCCTCTTTCCAAACCTATTGTTTTTCGTGTGTACAACAATTAAGTTAATCTCCAATTTTTGTGCTTATCCTATCAAGAACTAAATTCAACTCTGTTAATGTGCTCTATTTTTATTAATTATCTTACTTGATAAATAACTAATTAACAGATTGAACAAAGATGATTGTCTTCTCATTGTCTGCTTAATCGCTGAAATAACATTGTCCGGGACTGTAGGTCCATCGAAGTCACAAAAATATCCTTTAAAGCTACCTCTGTCGATCTATCTCTCTCTTATCTCTGCGTGCAGTTAACACAGCAGCCGAGTGCTGTGATTTCAATTTTTGTACAAATAGATTTATCAAAGGTCTATCGGAAAAGTGGAATTGAGGTTTATCAAGGTCAATTCAAATTCCAATTCCAGTAGATTTAAATATCGTCGATTCCAATTCCAATTCCGACTTTTCCAACTCTGCTTATTACTGCTTAGTATATGAAAAGGCAATAATCCTACCATTTATTTGAACTACTAACGGAACATGATGCAAACGTTCTGACAATTCTCAAATTTCATTTCCTCTACATATCACGATTTAAGAAAAATTTCGTCGTATTTTCATTAAATTAATTTATACTTCATTTCAAATGCTGAATTTATTGATCGAACGATATATTTAATGAGCCTATACTGAATCAATCGAATACAAGGACGTTAAAAGGCATTTTATAAAAACATGTTTCAACAAATTTTTGCCCATCCTGTTCATTTTCCGTCTAAAAATTCAACACAAGCACAGATTTTAGTTGTTGCTTAGAGCGTTAATGTTACTAAAATTTTATTTAAAGGCTTTTTCGGAACAGCTTTCTGAAAACATTTGCAAAAATAGTATAAAGACCATTTGGCGATGGGAAATGAGCTGTTGGCGGTTTGAGTTGCATAGAAAGCAATCATAGATTTGAGTCTTTGACAGATAAAAACTTGGATTAATTAGTGTCACAGATTTTAGATCCAGTAACAATTCAAACTGCCCACAGCCAGACTATCTATCTGCAAAATCAGTCTATTGACTGATGCCAAGCATTAGCAGACTAATTTAGGCTGTCATTTGAAAGGTAATCAATCGTCATCACCAATAGTCTCAAACTTATTTTTCAAATTCTTTCATTCCTTACTTCTGATACCTTATTGCCCTGTATGTGATAATGTAGGCGTACCGAAAGGGGGTTGGGGGTTGGGCGGCCAACCTCGAACATTTTAAAGATAATTTCAGAAACAGCTGAAATAAGCATTACCGCACTGTAAACTGTAGAATACGAAAGCTGGCTGGTTTTGAATACGAAACCGATGTACAAAAAGAGAATAACAAAATGCACCAAAGCACTATTGTTCCTGTTCATACACTACGAAAGCCAATGACTTTTCTATTGGATGATAAAGATAATCCAATAGGAACACCAATCGCTTTCGTAGTGTATCAGCATGAACAATAGTGTTTTCGTACATTTTATTTTTCTCTTTTTGTACATCGGTTTCGTATGTAGCTTTAGTATCGTACAGTTTACAGTGCGTTTGACTCGAGTATTAAGAGTCAGAATTTTACAGATGTACAGGCAATGTATTCTTGAGCAAATACATACATGCTTCTGTATCAATATTTGTCAATTTCTCGTCCACTTTTGTGGCTATTAGTTATCAATGTTCAATTAGTAAATGAACTAAGTTTGTGTCAAAGTGAAAATTTTTTGTCATAATTCGGAACACCTTATTAACTACAAATTGAAGCATTGGTCGAAAGTCACGAATGGGATGATAAGACGAAGTCCAAGCGCCTACTACTTTCTGTAAACTTGCCAATAAGAAGAGATGGATCAATTGAGAATTGGCCCGCATATGTGATGTCAGATAAATAATGCATGTATTAATATACTAATATCCTGTGGGAACGAATCTGGCGAAAAGCTGGCAGATAATCAGCTACATATTATCATGCAATAGTTCAGTAATAATTTTTAGCATATTCGCTGGCGAAGTTCGCCGGCGACAATTCGCGCTCTGTATGCCACCTTTTACTTTTGACTTTCTCTCTTATTTTCTTTAGTAATCCGCCTCTACAGCCGAGGCTCTATTTTCTCCCTCACCTCCTCACCATCACCCACATACAGTTGTATGGCTAATCTATCTAAGAAATAAATGCAGACTATCTTCATTGATAATGATAAGAATATAGAGAATCCGCTTATATCAATTTTCATAACATCTCTTGACATTCAATAATTTCCCTGTGTAAAAAAATGCATCGGTCCATTAGGGGCCGATTGCCGTCGCATTGGGTGAGTGTCGATGGTGGACGTCACTGCCGGCTGACAGATGGCAAGGTGATGGTAAAGTTTTCTCTCTTTCTCCCTCTCCTAATTGAAAGACTAAGGTCTGTACATCAGTCACAATTACGTAAGAATCCTCTTCACATCTGTGTTCACACACCTCTCCACTAGAGTAAATAACTTCGTCAATCGCCTGCCAAACTAATGATACAACCGGCCTTCATTCAATGAGTCACATAACAGAGGATGGGAGCGGAGAGAAACTGTATACTGCATCCAGGCGTCATTCATTTGCTCCCGGTCTATCGTGCGTGTTTTCACTTTCATCAGTCAGCTCAGCACCAGCGTTAATGCATGTAGCTACATCGTTCTGCGGTCTTAAGCATGAATTTTCAAAGCTTTTAACGACACCTCCAGTTATTCATTCGTGTTTTGGAGATTTAGAGGATTCTGTCGTATTTCGACGTTCACAACCAATTTTCGTATTATACCGGCGCTTTTTTCATTTTGGAAAGAGTTCTCCATCTTCATCGCTACACGTTTTGATTCACATTCTTCCGACTCATCGACCTATAGTCTCTCCATCTTCGTTGAAAACCATTAAGTTGATGTGATTGATATTATTGCCGAAAAGTCATTTGAAGTGACTTCAAAATGTGATCAAATATTAGAACTACATACCGCTGCAGTCGAATAATCGAATAAAGCAAGGTGAATCTCCGAAGGAGGATTGGAAAACATGGAAATTATAATGTGAGTTTTTTAAGGACCTGTTCACTGGTCAATTGCGTCATACTACAATTAGAATTTGTGTACAATATGTTAAGAAATCTCTTAAATAATAAATTTTAGCGATAAATGTAAAAATACTTCGGAAGATAGATAGACAGAAATGTTTTTTCCGATTTCTGCATTTGCAAACTATATCGATAAAATATATACGTAAAATATAAAAAACTTTTTCGAATGTTGGATTTAAACGTAAATGTCGTCTTTCAAACTCCAAAAGTCAGTATATATACTTAAATCTAAAAGATAAAACACCAAAGTTGTTGAAATCATGTCATTTGTATCAATTCACATGTCAGGTTGATCCTGATGCCCAATAGGAAAAAAGACGATTTCACCAACGAATAAGTGAATACATAAAAGGTAACACGGCAGTAAGCACTCACTTAAGTAGATGTACTGCATGTAGCAATAGAATACACAACTGCTTTGAAGTTGAATATCAAGGTAGAAATAAATCAGAATTCTATTAGAATCATTGAAGCTATCAAAACATTACCTACATTGAATAGAGCATTAGGATATAGCGGAAAATCAGTGTTTCTAAAAATCTTTTACTAAAATTACAGTAGAATACACGAATTAGGCCTACACTTTGCATGTATGAGAAGTGAACATCATAAATTGTTATTGTTTGATTGTTAAAATTATATGCATACAATTGTAGTATGGCGCAATTGAGCAGTGAACAGACCCCTAAGTACAGTATTTTTTAATGAAAGCAATTCACTTTACATGTATAATATGAGTTTCATTGATTCTTTCATTTTTAAGTACTGTTCAAAACCTTAAATTCGGTAGCTTTGAATCCTGATGGATGCTTTGATACATCCACCGGACTCAAAATTACACATGCTTGAGGTTCGATCGGCATTTCCATTATTTCTCATTGGTTGTAAAGTATCATGAAAATTAGTGCTCGTCTGAGTGCATTGAAAGTTCGAGACCATCACTCTCTCGTCCTCTGGTGGAATTTAAAAGAACGTTATTTGAATGCATCCGTAATAATTATTATACCTGATGTTACTATTTATACATTATGTATTTATTGACTATTATATATAAAATACAATTATTATAACATGGATATTATTGAGTTGTCTCAATGCTGCAGGGGCAGGTTTTTATGCAGGATTTGTCGTTGGCATATTAATGGGATTTAGGACAACAGTTTGATGGCGCTATGTCGATGCAACGTCATTGGCCCGACATCGACGAATCAGGAACCATAACTGTGTCGACCCAATGTCGACGTCGCGACGCTGCTGGCCCGGCAACGTTTTTTTCACAGGGTTACAACAATGACAAGTATTTGAATAATATAATAGTATTTACTGCGACATTTATGGAAGATAAATATTTTTTTAGTTTAAGCCTTCGTGAATTAAAAAAGATCCCTTTTTATCAGATCAGACTGAGTATACAATATATTTTCATGTAAAGGTACCGTAATATACGAACATTACTATTTACCAGTAATTAGTTGCTACAACATCCTCGATTTCGCCGGTTGTCGTAAAATCAGCTCGCATTAGTAAACAAATATCTACCAACTAATTATAGCAACCTTTTCGCCAACTGTCGTTTTTTAATTTTACACATGTTTTTGGATAGATGATGACCATTTTCACATGCGGAGGTAGTTTTTACACGAAAATGAACCTTTAAAAAATTATCCACAAAATCGCTACCTCGCCAGATAATCTGTTGATATTAGCAAGATGCGTTCCCATAGGGTAATATCTAAATAATAGATAATTAATACATATTATTGTGGTATCAGTACATATTGTATTATATAATATATAATATTATAACAATATGTAATGTACGTGATAATATATGAAACATGCATATAAGATACACTGTATATTGGTCGACATCCCCCCAAAATTAAATGTTGTGTATACGCCCCTGTGTGAGCCTATATATGATAATGTGAATTTTGAATTATGTGTATGTAAATGTCTTCTTTCTATGTCTGACAATAATCTTCCAATGAAGATTAAAATTAATCGTCAAGAGCAAATTCATTGCAAATATCAATTATGGTCTTGACTCTTCACAACCAATAGCTTGATAAGTGCACAGTCAAGACCTCCATGACATTGGACTCCTCATTTCAAATAGGCGAAGTTTGTCTTCTCTTTAAACATTTTCTTGTCAGAATCATACCTACTCTTCATTAAGATACAATGAATTCGTGTGTCAGAACTTTAAGAACATTCCTTGTATGAAGGATAATCGCTTTCTAAATAAGTGGAATTCAGAAGCGGAGATGAGATAAATTTCTTGTCTCATCTTTCCAATCAGTTGCACAACTTGTGAACGATCCGTCATTCTGCTCAGAATTACACAACAGTCTGTTGTGTCCGGTCAATGATTCTCTCTCTGTGGACAGAAAACCTAGAATCTTCATCACTTACGATGAAATCTTTGAGCAAGAAGAAAATAGGCGCGGTTTTTGTAGCATTTCAAGTGTCACGATCGTTTTAGCTTTCACTGCGCTGACGCAAAGTAATTAGCTCAATCACTGATATCATTCGATATTCTGTCTAAAATCATTAATTTTCGGCAATCTGGATATTCCCAGAAATAACTTCGTTGTCAAGTTCAACATCATTCTCCTGATGCTGTGGCTGCCAGAGTTGAAACTGTTTGACAATGTGTTTTTCAGAATGCTTGCCATCAAATATTATGAAACATTTATTGCAATTAAGCTGCCCTATTTAATCAATTAATTGAAATCGGAGCATTTTTCTATTAATTAATTGATACAGCAATCAATTATTCGAATTTCAGGCTTCTGATCAAGGAATTAATTCAAATCGGAAAATTTTGCAATAATTAATTGGCATAGCAATCATTAAATTGAAATCGGAGCATTTTTACTTTAATTAAATGATACAACAATCAATTAATTGAAATTGGATATACCAAGCAATCAATTAGTTGAATTTGGAGATACTGAACTATCAGATTATTGAAATTGGAGTCACTGAGCAATCAACTAATTGGATTTGGAGCTACCAAAAAAATCGATTTCCCGAAAGGGAAGATTTCGGATCAACTAGTGACGAATACGTGACCCATAGTTGCATCCTGGTACATACACGAATTACTTAGTGAAGTTCCGCTATCGTGCGTCTTGTTACACCGCACACACACCCTCTGCTTCGAAGAGTGTGTCGATCAAGTAAGTTGCCCCTTCGTTTACACAGCAAGCTACTTGTGATGGCTCACTAGCAAACTACAGCAGTAAAATTCATTTACGTATTTTCATTCTCTTGCGACATGTCTAACACATGTGGGTAAATCCAATTTAATCCACAACATCTGACGAAAATGTATCTTTGATTTGTAAAATCCATATTTCTGAACCGATTTCAATAGTTTATTTTAATCGAACCGTAAAGATCTCATCTATTATGGCATGGTTTTTAAATAGTCACAAAGCCAAGACCTTCTTCACAAGTTGCCGTTTCTTGCCGAAAAAAGACCAAAAAAGCATGTCCAAAGTTACAGTATTCTCACTTCAACACGGATTTTCGATTAGATACATTCAAATACACCCATTAATATTTATATCATCTGAAAGAAGAAGATCAGCTCTTTAAGACAGTCTAATTTTAGATATTGTAATTGATATTAATCATTGAATTTTCACTGGGTTTCCATTGTCCAATGAAAAAAATGTCCTCTGACCGAGACGTTTTCTGTCTTCTGACCGAGGTACCTTTTCTCGAAGAATATTGATTCTTCCATTAAACGTTTTGCACCGAACGAATCCTCTAGTGTGCTAGTTTATAAAACCGTAAAGAAAATTCAGTTTGATGCCGTTACAAGTGAGCAATATTGATTTATAAATATATTTATCCGTTTTTTCGACCAGAGAATTCGAATATTCCTAAAAATTTCATATGGATGCTGAAACCAGAAATTTTGTCAGGAATCGATGAAATTTCACAGCATAGGAGGGATCCATGCTCTTAACATCTATGCAAAAGAAAATTTTCATTTATATCAATGAACCCTCTCAAAATCTCCAAAAACCACGAAAATGTCCTCTGACCGAGACCCTAAAAAATCTCGGTCAGAGGACAACGTTGAAATTGAAGATCTCGGTCAGAGTACAAGGATATCGATCTAAAGACATGATAATGTATACAATTACATTTAGATCACTTCGTTTTACGCATTCAAGTATTAGCCCTAAGTCCCCAGTCTCATGAACCCAAATGCAGAAGCCGAAGAGTTTCCTGTTCGACATCTATCTGACCGAGATCATTGTCCTCTGACCGAGATGTAGAAAAAATGACTTTTTAAAAGTGCTAGATTTCTATGGAAAGTTTTTATTTGGTGTGGTCGCCGCTAACATTTTCGTGTTCAGCGTAAAAAAATGAGTATATATGCAAATTTTCTCGGAAATCTGAGACACAAAGTTAAAAAGACAGAAATGTTGTGGAATGAATTGGATTTACCCATGTACATGATAGTCGAATTTTTGAATCAATCCAATTAAACCATCATTTCAATCTTTTGCAACGAAAGTGCATCCCAACTTGTATGTCCACTCCCCACGAAATTCCTCATGAAATTTCATGCGAATTTGGACCGTTTTCGCATAAAAATCCCATTAATAAATTAACAGTTGCTCTTTCATACTTCTGAACGTATTTTCTGACATTTAATTATTGAGGCTTTCTTGGCCTCGCCACGTTGCCCCAGAGCATTCCCACGCCATGTCCACAATAATAATTCAGTATTCGCAATAATGAACCATTTTTGTTATCACGATAAGATATTGAACTTTGATTGTATATATCTCTATTTTCAACATCTTGCATTCATGCAAGATTAAACATATAATTGGAGACGGCATCAATATCGGAGGCAGACAAATAAGCAATGTCAGGTATGCCGATGACACAGCTTTGATAGCCAAGAACATGAGTGAAATGCAGGAGATGGTTGACCAGGTAAATACCGCAGGAATAAATGCAAGGAAGACAAAAGTAGTGCGAGTCGGTTCAACACGCGATGAAGATAGCACAATCACAGTTGGGGCTGGGACTGTTGCAGAGGTTGATCGCAACAAATATCTTGGCTCTATCAAGGAAAATGATGGAAGTTGCACAGAAGACGTCCGTGTGAGAATAGCTATGGCTAAGGCAAAGATGACCAGATTGAACAAACTATGGGCAGATAGGGCACTACCAACAAAGCTCAAGATGAAATTAGTGAAGACGCTTGTGTGGCCAATTCTATCATATGGAGCGGAAGGATGGACGCTGAAAACTGCAGACGAGAAACACATCGAAGCTGCCAAAATGTGGTTCTGGAGGAGAATGTTGCGCATAAATTACAGAGAGCATCGAACGAATCCCAGCATCTTCGAGGAACTGGCCACTACCCCTATGTTACTTCGACACATTCGGAAAAGGAAGCTCTCCTTCTACGGTCATCAATGCAGGGAGGGAGGAGATTTTCAATGACGCAAGTCGGACAATTTGACGCAGAAAACCATTTTTACCAACTGAATTCGTCACTTCAGATACGTGACGTGACGCAAGTCGGTCTTTATGACGCAAATGGTATATTAGACGCAAGAAGTATATTTGACTCAAGCTGACGTAAATGAAAATTGAAGTCAGACTTTTTGACGCAGTTCGTATATTTGACTCAAAATCATGAAATAAATTCTGAAAACTTCCTGACGCGTCCGAACAATTTGACGCATTTGGTATATTTGACTCAAAAACGATCGATAATGCAATGCGGTATATTAATATCTAAATATGCGGTCAGAAGTTCTCTAAACAATTTTATGTATGGAATAAAGCGCTTATCTCAAAAGAACAAGTTAACATGGAATCAAATAGGCCTATATCAAATGATGCCCAAGATTTACAATCTTAGTTCAGACAGAGGTTCATGGTAAATTTTGCACAAAAGAAATAAGGTGATCATGCTTTCTTCTAATTCAATGTTATCCACTGTTAGAATTATTTGTCAGGATAATTTTCTCAAAGTTTCAATGATCATCACACTATGAATGAGCTAATCACAGGAGTAATTTTCTGTCATCTGGTACATTCATTCATCGTAATCGAAATATAATTTGCAGAATGTTCGAATCGATTAATTAGAAAATTGCCATCTCATGTCAAGTAATGAGACCGAAAAGCTGACACTCTGTTTATCCGGAGGGCAACGACATGGCCTGAATGGTAGGCCTTGCCTACATTCTTTGGTTTATTCACGGGATCGTCAAGTAGGCAAGTCATTCCTTGAAAATGCATGAAACTGAAGGACTTGTGGAATTGAAACTGAGAAATTGTTTAGGTCTAATTTTTGGAATATGAATTTCGCAAGGAAGTGGAGGGGAGCACAGTATGGAAGTTACAATATCCGAAAGCAATGGACCTATTGTCAATAAGATCTTTGTAAAGGGATAAAACAGCAGAGCATTTACTGGCCTCACACCAAGTGAGCAAAAATTAGAGGAAAAACTTGACAACAATAATAAATATGAACAGGACAAAGAACAAGAATAGAAGGATATCAGCAGATGTCACTTCCCTTTCAGGCTATGGTTTTCAATGATTTTTGTTATTTTCTTGATATTGTTATTTATGAATTGAAGCCAAAATAGGCTACCAAAATTCACTCAAAGCATTCGATAGGGCTCTGAGGCCATTCGTAAATAGAAAATCACATTCCAAACATAAGTGCAAATTGAATCAGTACGTTATTGCTGACAGCAACATTTGTTTGAGAGCTATGGTAGTGTATGAAATAACATGCAAAACGTGTAAAAGTATTTATATCGGGAGTACAGTCCGTTCACTCCATACACGCATTAAGGAACATGCCACAAACAAAGACTCAAGTGTACTCAAACATCACCTAAGTTGCTCTCCTATCATAGCTTTCCCGTTTACAGTCAAAATCATAGCGTTTGATACAAACAGCATTAACCTACGTTTCAGAGAGGCCATATTAATAAAATCTATGAAACCAAGCCTCAATGACAAAGATGAATGTTCAACTTATCAGACATTGACATTTTGATTTTTATGTAAGATATAATTTGAAAATCCTTTTTACGTCATATCGATGAAAATTAGTAAGATTGGATAATAATAAAGCAGCTTGGCTAACTGATAACTTTTTTTATTTAATTTAAATATGCTGCTTAAAGAAAATTATATCTCATTATTGAATATCAGTTTGCTATCCCTACGCTGTCATCTACTCGTAGTATTTGATTTCGATATTCGTTGGTTATACATTCGATGCGTGAAGCTATCCGCAAATGATGAACAATCCAAAAACCAACTAATCCTCAGATCGGACAGATAATTGTAATCTATACAATCCGGTGATCCACTGGCTTCTGGCACAGTTTTTTGACTGAAAGCCGAATAACGATTCTCATCTTGCCTACTTACACGTACACACAACTAAAAACATTCAAGCAATTCATGCAATAACAGAAAAAACAGACAAAAATAACAGAGATGCCGACAAGTCTCAAGCAACGTAATTTTTAATCCAGTGGATACAGCAACGCATCCATGAGGATTCAAAACTATCGACTGTGAGGTATGCATGAAAAATTACTGAAAATACTTGTATTTTTCAACATTAGGAGGCTTGTCAAATCTGAATGTGAATAGCCTCACAGATAGATTTGCGTGCATAGAAAATGATCTGAAGAAACTGCATATAAAAAATCTTAGTCATATTGCATTGAAATGTGTTTTTCTTTGATCGTGTCTGACAAGATAAGGAACCGGATAGAACTCGGCAGATACGCAGCTTCGTGGTAGGCTTATTTCATTCTGTGAAAGTCTCATTTTCGGCATCGTTCCTAGCAGAATCTCGTTGTGGCTGTTTGACTATTTCTGTGCAACTAGTGATCTTTGAACTCGTGCGATCAGGCTATAGAAATGGATTACGCCTATTCATGTATTCGACCGCTCTGTGTCACTCGAAAGGAAGTAACAGTGAAGATATATTACCTTTCAAATGACAGCCTAAGTCATCGGCGCGTAGCGCCAGAGCACCATAGCACTAAAATGTCTATGGTATACGAGTTATGCCATAGAACGTAAAAATATCAAAATACATCAGAGAAATGTACGTAGATGCGTAACATCGAAACTCAACTCCAGTAAAATGTATACGGCAAGTCAATTGTTATTATTTATAATGACATTACAACCATTGTTAAAATTGAAAGTTATGTTTGGTCTCATTGCAGTTGATGCATTCGTTGTTGATACGCTTGCCATTTCACAAATTTTCTTACTATCTAAAATAGCTGAGCAGTTCGACAACAGATAGTCGTTAGTTCGTTTGTAGTTGCGAACTCCAATAGCACTTTGATGCCCGGTGTGCTCCATGATGAGTTGTTCATCGACATTCGATTGATATAGGCGACTCGCACAGGTAGCTCTGAGACTATGGTTAGTTTTTCTGCCATCAATTCCAGACAGAGAACAGATGTCTTTCATAAATTTACTCAATGAATTTTTGCCAATCGGCCTGGTTGAAAACCAGCATCCATCTTTCGGTTCTTTGAGCGGCTGCAGATAAAATCGCGTTGTTCTTTTCGATCGAACTGAGATAAACTTCGTGAAAAGATCGATGTGACTTTTCCTCCCGTCGCTTGTAACATTTTCAAAATGAACAACTTTCTTTGGAGATTTTCGCATATCCCTTAAACCTCCACTAAATGTCTTGGAAAATTTCTCACTGTAAATGAGGCAGCGTTTACCGTTTTTTTCTGTCGCTTCGAATTGGTCAATTGTCAACTCAGTGTGCTCACTTCCACCTCTTAAAGCGAAATGTATTCCATTTAGGTAGAACAGCGTCTTGATTAGCTGCGAAGGACTTTCATCTCCGAAAACAGAAGTCCACATCTTCTTTTCTTCCTCTTCTGAAATGATTTCTGCGTGTTTGCGCTGCAGCCCTACACCATTTCTCGTGGCGATCTTCATCGCAGCATCCAAACTTCGTGTTATGAGATGAAACTTATGTTCTTTGAAAAAATCCACACTTCGATTACCATCGCGATTGATGTGATGCTGAATCCCGGAAACAATGCTGACGAGACTAGTTGGAGAATAGCATCCTCCGCCATCTTTTCTTGTTTCATGAATGAAGCGAGATACATTGTCAATAAGTTGTTAATCGGTCAAATTTTGTACTTGCACATCTGCATTGAACCTTTGTTTATACCAATACGTAAACATATTGATCGCCCACCTATCACGTTTGACTGTGTTCTTCGGGATTACCTGATTGTTCGTGTCATTAATGCTGTCGATTTCAACAAATCTGTGCTGTTGCTGATTTTTGCTTGTTGTTGGCATTTGGTTGTTCATATCAGGAAATTGAATTTCACTAAAATTGCAATTTTGGTCGTATGATGTTTCATTTATCATTCGTTGAATTTGCTCTTCGGAGAGTCCGCTGATCACAGGATGCCTATCAAAATTCAGCATACCATTCCAAGCCATCGCTTATGATTAAATGACTATGCGCAATCTCATAATATTCTTTGAAATTTGAATGTAGTATTGAATGAAATAGCGTCCGGGATTTATTTTTTGTCCGGGATATATCTAAATAGATCCCTGAAGGTGACATATTGAATCCTATGGTTTAACATAGATAACTCATGACCATGGAGTGAGATATCAAACTTAAATCCCTCCAGCCTTCGGCAGTCGGGATTTAAACAGATATCTCCCTCCAGCGTCATGAGTTATCTACTACGTAGCACCTGGATTGGACACGCCTTACATACATGTAAGTTGGCCGCCTAGATACTCGAGAATGCATTGAGGAAATAGCAAAGTAATTTCAAGATATCATTAACACAGAGATAAAGTCAATTTTTCATTGAAAATCTAGAAATCTATCATTTCACTTTGCAAATTAATTTTTGAAAAAAATGACCATATCTCTGTGTTAATGATATCTAGAAATCAATTTGCTATTTCCTCAATATATTTTCGAGTATGAATTTAGAAGTCTATGTTTGAATATCTAGGGTTAGGATGGCGTGGTAAGTTTGAAAAATATCATTTGTTATCATGGCCTTTTTGACGACGTCTATATTGACTTCAGCAAATTTTCTGATGGTTGCATAACTGGACTGACCTTGGAAGAAATTGATGACTATCTTTCTAACATTGAGAATGAAGAAAGACTCAAAAGCATTGAAACGAACACCCAAGAGGCTCATTCCTGTTTGGATAACACATCAACAGCAACACAAACAAAATTTTATGTTCGCAAGTTTAAAGAATTTCTAAGAAAGAAGGATTGAATGCAGATTTTGAAAGTCAAGACAATAAGACCCTGTTGAAATATCTGCAGTACTGGCTCCTCAATTCAAAAAGGAAAGATGGCAGGAATTTCAAGCCCCAAACATATAACTGCATGAAAGCTGCAATACACAGGCATGTACTAACAACAACTGGTAGAAGTATAATTGGAAATCCGGATTTTGAGCAGTTGAAGATTACCCAAAGTGCATGTACAACACGTTATCTGGAAGAACCAAGAACTACAGAAGAAAGAGAATCGGGATATAAAGACATCAACGAAAAAGATATGAAACTGATCAATACATATTTCAACCGAAGTGATCCAGTCAGGCTGCAACGAGAAGTTATATTCAAGATTATTTGGCACTTCGGATTTCGCGGACGAGAATGGCTAAGAGGTCTCGACAAAAATTCCGTCATATTCTCAATTTGTCCTACATCTGGTTTGCAGTATGTTGACCTAAAAAACCCCAGTTGTCAAAATGTATTTTCCTACTAATTACAAAAAACCTAACGAAAGAAAATGCATTGTCATGTTTGAAAAGCCAGAAGATGAGCAGTGTCCATTCAAATTGATGAAAAAATACATTGATCTGAGACCAGCAACAGTTATATGCCTGTTTCCAAAACCACTTAAATAATTTCTTACAAGAACGATGGTATTCCGATAAAATGGTTGTCGGGAAGAATACTCTAGATGATGTGATGAAAAACATCTCGAAAGATGCTTCGCTATCAATGAAATATACTAATCATTGTATACGATCTTTTGTTGTTACGTCGTTGTCCGACGTAGGGGTTCCACCGCAAGACATTCAGATTGTGACGGGAGATGAGAAGTTAGAGACTATTGACCATTACACCAAGAAAATCAATGTTTCAAAGCGAATACGCTTATCAAATACCCTTACAGAGTGTTCGGATAAGAATCGTGAAGAAAAAAGAGCATCTAATGCAAAGGAATATTGATGTTAAAATTGCGAACAATGCAGAAATAGAAGTGAAAAGGAAAAATCCCGTAGCTGTTTTGGAAAAGGATGGTATGAAACTTTCGTTTTTTATGTAAGAATGTTAGACTTTTCTATTCATTGTTATAAAGCGTTATATGACTTGTGGATGTCTATTGCAGGCGGGCATTAAATGGCATTTAATGCCCGCCTTTTTGTAATGCATTGAATTGCCAATGAAATTTCTTTGTATTAAACGGGAACTGCTCCATTTAATTTGGTTTTAATAGACATCTTGCCCTGAATAGCTCGATTGAATGACTGAAATCAATGATGATTTTCTACAGAGCCCATGCAGCTCAGAACATTAAAGCATGTCAAGCTTGAGATATCTACCAATCATAACTGCGAAACATAGGAATCTCCTCAATGCTATTTTCAATAGGAACGAGAAGATGGATGGTGAAATGCTCCTACCTCAATGGTATCACATAGCAAGTTAGACAGCCTTAATTGTCGTGAGGCATGCACTTCTAGGTACTCTTCTATAATATAATTGTCAATTCGAAGATGAAGCAAAACAAAAAATCCTTATAACGTTATGTTTCTGGTAACTTCTGCAACAGATCTTGACCAATTATTGTAAGGGTAGAATTCTTAAACCCACTGCGTAAATAACTATGCTTGTCCCTCCTGACGCTCTACTGACTTTCTGTTGATTCTTTTTAGCTTTTTTGCCCCTTAAGAAGCGTGAATACACGAAACGTCGGTCCTGTAAGCCTACATAGTTTTTATTACAATTTTATAGCCAATAAATTCTTTAAGAAGATACCTCAACGTACTTTTGGTTCATCGTCTGTTTGCGACAATCGTATTCATCAAATACAGTGTGAATTCCAAAAACAATAATTAGTATTATAGGTAGTTATTTATAGTACTTTATTATAGTAGTTCTATATTAGTATTACAGTATCATAGAACAATGATAATGGCATTATTAGTTCTCCAACGTTATCAAAATGTTGCCATTAGTTCAGGCCTCCCCGGCCAAACTACAAATTTTTCTAGGCTTTTAGGTTTTCAAAAATCTCGAAATCTGTACGAGCGAGATCAAACAAAAATGGGAGACATTAATTTGGGTCGGCAGAAAATGGGAAGCATCTTCAGCAAAGCTATAGCGAAGGATGTAAGCCTAATACAATCCATGAAGACTGGAGACAAATGGAATAAGATGAAAAGCAAGTAGGCCTATACATGTAGTCTACCAACTACGTTCAACTAGAATACTGCAGGTACTATAGTACTGTCCCAAATCGGAATTCCCAGCTAACACACATGTAAATACAAATCTACTTGATGCACCACACTATCCCGAAGAAGGATTCTTCAGATGCCCTCACCGATATGCCCTCAAGCACAGTCTATTAATCAGGACTTTCGACTTTGATACTCAGAAATTGATAAGCCAGTCGCTGCAGTGTCGATTTTATCCTTCTAGATGAATTTTGATAACTATGAAGCAATGGGAAAAATTCTCCTAACAAATTATACTTTGGTGTAAATAAAGAATCCTTTTTAAGAGATGAAAGAAGAAATAGAGACGGGCTGATGATACCGCAGTACATAAAAAAGTACGTGCATATGCTATACCCTCATTCAAGCTAAAATTCAAACCACAAGCCATATCCATTATTATAACAATGACATGAGATAAGTCATTGCTCAAAATGATGTACAATGTATCTTTCAATACAACCGAATTTCAATTTCGACCTAAAGTCTGATGTGCTTTATTGTCTTAGAGTATGATAATAAAGCACTATATTTGATTTAAAGCATATTTACCATTTGAAAGCAGTGCTATTTTTTCTCTTAGAAAATATAGCACCGGTGAGGAAAATAAAGTTCAGTTATCCTAGATCCACATTTGTCTCAAGTTAAATGATGTACATCTGTGATTTACGGCAACTCTAATTTCACAGTCCTAGATATATTTCAAGCATTGCACCATTTCTATTCAATATTATTCTCCTGGTGTCTGCTTTTGGATTTGTAATCAAATTATGTGCTACTCTGAGAGGTAGGCATAAGACTAATTTGCGCTATGCTTTCTACAGCAAAATGCAGCTTCAAAATCTGTTTCACGGCAGGCCTATGTGAAATGGAGAAGATCCTTTTCAAGAACTCATTGCTGCTTCGTTCCTATGCCGCTATCTAGTTGACTGCTTCTTGACAAGAATCCTTCCTATCGGTCCATATTTCTCTACAACCAACCAAGTTTGTGTACATACGCATCAGGCTAATTGTATTACTTAAATCGATGAATTAATTTATAGATTATTTGCTGTTGTTAACGTGACTTTACTGTGTTTTGTAAGCTCACTGCTATATAGCCGTTTTTCATTTGAAGCAAAATATAAATTTATAGTAGAAATGTATTATAGTATGAAATTATTTTTTTGTCCATTCCTGCAAATGCGAATGACACTATGCAGGCTTATATTCGTAGCAGTAGGATGTTGCCAATTTTATGTTGCATTTAAATTCCAATGAACAGACAGGCGAAACATGGCCATACACGCTTTCCAAAAGTTATATGTAATTGAAGCAACTGCAAAAACGTGAATTGTGGTAAACGCCATTAAAGAAATGACACTATTTTATAGCATGCAGCTACTTTGCTTTAGGGGGCTGGAAATGGACTTTCGCTTGTGACTACAAGCAATGACACACTACAATGACACACTACAAATGACACGCTTGTGATTACAGAACATTTAAGAAATCGTATGAGACTTGGGAGTTTTACTACCCGTTTGTTTATTTTCTGCACCCAGAAACTATACAAATATTTTTATATTTTGTAGGCCATTGAATATTGATACTTTGCGAACTTCTGCCAAATTATGGTTACTTTATTGTGTATAAGGTGACCATTTGATCAAGATGAATAATTATAGGATTTGTATGGCAACTTGCCCTGAGCATGTTGACGCAGTTTTCATTTTCTGTTTTTACTGCATTTGTGCAAAATTTCTGCATGTCGCTAAGTGACGACTAAAAATTGCTGAGAGTTAATTGCCAAATCTGTCTAGTGCTCTATCATCAGTGTCTAACATATATTGGAAAAAATAATTTCTCGATTTAATATGATGCATTTATGCAAGACAGGCGGTCACCCTACTATATAGTCAGGGAATTCGTCACCTTGAAATCTACCCACTTCAATTAGATTATGGTAGCCTATTTATTGACTATCTTGAATAATAAATTCTAAGGGGACCTCGTCAACCAGTCCCTCTGATTCTACCAGGCCATATTTGCATGCAAGCATAAACTATATGAAGAGGTAGAGACGTTCTGTAACTTACTCTGTGATGGTTGATCGCGATTATGAATGCATGATTCTCCCCTCCAACTTATTATGCAATCGTGAGTCAAATATTCAATATGCGTCAAAACGTCTGACTTGAGTCTAATAGTCCAACGTGTCAGAATGCCGTCGTGAGTCAAAAAGTATGACTTGCGTCAGTAAGAACGAAAATCTGGAGTCTCCGAAACCGAAACCGGCGGAAAGTATTGAAAGCATGTATTGAATACATCTCAGCAAAACTCACCTGTACACCAAATTTGGTGAGATGCGAGCGTGCGGAACAAAGTCCATTTGCGTCAAAAAGTCTGACTGCGTCAAAATGTCCAACTTGGCGTCATTTTGTCTGACTTGCGTCATCTACTGACTGTATGGATGCCTTTTAACGAGAACTGTCCTGCATGCAAGGCAACATGGAGGGCAGCCGGCGCAGAGGAAGGCCCAGGACGCAGTACGTCAACAACATCATGAAATGGACCGGACTCAACATGCACAAATTGAACGGCGCAACCCGTGGGCGAAAACTGTGGCGTGCCATCTCCAATGGGTCGGCGGAAGTTCAGCAATGAATATGCCGCATGAAGTAAAGTAATTATCTCGAGACGGTGCTTTTTATCCTTTATTGACTAAACTTGGAGATTTCTATCGATTGAACAAACTTTCTTATGTATCTTTCCTTTCACGGCTAGCATACATGCCTTACTACTTATAAACTTATTTTCACAAAAACCTCATGAATGCTCATGATTTTCCCATGAATGCATCATGAGATATTATCCTCATGAATGTTCTCATTACCACTCATTATATTCTCATCAAAGCATCATGAGAACATCATGAGTTAAACATTTTCACATGAGAATATCATGAGACTCATCATAACCTCATGAGCTCTCGTAGAAATCCTATGAATCCGCATTAAAGTTCATGTGTTCTCATGAAAAATTTTCATGCGGGCTAAAGCACACAAGAAAGGAAGAAAGCATTTCCCTGAAAACCAAAAGTCAGGGACTGCTAGCAAGCCTTTGATATCGCATTAAATTGACTTAATTCCAAAATAGAGGGAAGAAAGGGTTTCTGGCTGTATCTTCCTTAGAATCACAAGACAAATTGAAAACGAATTATGTACACGACTTTAAAGGTGCACTCCGGTAAATTTTTAAGTTGGTTCGCATCGATACTACGTTATCAGTTAAGTTGATTCAGCGCCACCGATTTGCAACTCGAGGCGCAGTTCTCTCGCTACGCGTCGAACAATTCTCGGTGATGACGTCAGCTGTGATACGGTGACAATAAGGGACGGCAGGCATGCACAGCGCTGGCTGCAGCACTGAGGTCTCAGCCGACTCAGTAAAGTCGCGCTTGCTCTGAACAATTTTTCCGATAACGACAAGACATCAAACAGGAAGCACGATTTGTTCAAAACGATTAAAGCAAGCTCAGGAAACCAAACTGTGCCCAACACATGTGACGTTTGCCACTGCCTTTTTGTTACCAAATGTGACAAATCGGTCACATTCAGCACGGCAGATATGTAACTTTTTGTGATTAATATGTGCCCGGCAATGCATGATTAGCGCTCCTTCCAATTATTGTGATAATTAAAACCCACTACTTGCTTAGGTTTTGCAGAGTAGAATTAATATCCCTAAATTTAATTGAGCTACAAATTATGGTTTATTTGATTTCACTTCCTGGTGGGAAGAAATGACCATACTTTCAATCAGGAAACCTATGGAAAGAACAACAAATATTTGCAAAGCATTAGCTATACATATTCTACTTTCCATTTACTTTTAAATTGACCAGCAATGCTAACTTCAGAGTGTCTTAATCATTGTGTGTTAGTAATGGGCAAAAGACCGTTCCAGGACACCATAAAATTCAAAAAAATAGTATCTTTAAAAACGACATAAATTCATGAATTTGAACCCTTTTCCAGGTTTTTAAGACCTAAATACATGAATTTAGTCCATTCAAAAAGTACCATTTTTTCAAAAAATGGCATTTTTAAAAACGACATAAATTCATGAATTTGAACACTTTTTCAGGTTATGAAGACCTAAATTCATAAATTTGGGCGTTTTTAAAAATACCCAATTTTCAAATTTTTCAAAATCTCAAATTTGAGAATTATAATTTTCACCTTGAAAATCATGACCGTTCCAGGACACCGAAAAAATCAGAAAAGTTAAGAATCTCAAATTTGTGAATTACAATTTTTACCTTGAAAATCATGACCGTTCCAGGACACCGAAAAAATCAGAAAAGTTAAGAATCTCAAATTTGTGATTATGACATTTTTCATTGCTTAAATCATGACCGTTCCAGGACACCGAAAATCATAAAAGTTGAGAATTTCAAATTCATGAATTTTATCCATCTTTCAGGTTTTTAAAATATATCATGTGACTAATAATATTTCTTTAAGAATGTAACACAATCTCTCACAATGCCTGTTATTGTTACTGCTTTGCACTCAGATGATCACTCAATTGTAGAGAACATCTGCTTCTCGCATTTATGAATAAAAGGCATTTCAGTGTAAAGAGCTGTGACCTCCAACTCAAACATTTGAAAGGAAACAATGTATGAAAGAACAAACAGCTGCTACACCCACTTAGTCATTTGTAAGACATGGAATATAATTGCAGCATGTAGGAAGTAAGACTTCATTTACAATTCCATTAATCATAACTAGTGACTGTTTTCTTTCTTCATTGCAAAATGCCAAAACGTACTGCCGCGGAAGCTTTTTCGTTTTACATGCCGATTTTACTAAACTTAATTAAAGAAGAGCACAAGGAAACTGCGAATAAATACTTTGAAGAGTGGAAGTTAGAAATTCAATCGAGAAAGAAGAACAAATTGGACTCTCAAAAACAAGTGGAGGATATTACAGTAAAAATAGAACAGTATCTGACCACTACTACAATTCCTCAGTTCAATGTTACAAAAGAACATTTCATTACCATCGAAGATAGTGCTACTATGATTTCAAAACTGATTGCAAGTGATAAAGTGCACTATGGGTCGTTGCTGAGAAGTGCTGCTTATCAAGGTTATGGATTTAAAAGAATTCTGGAATTGAGTGACAATAAAAAAAACAGATTTGTGGCAAACTTGGAACTATTTAGAATTTCCTATAACGTAAGTTATTGTTATTTCTTGATGAACTTATCAGATCTAATTCTACCACACGTATTATTTTTAAATTCATCAATGCCCATTAGTTTTGTTAGAAAACATTTTAAAGAAATCAAAATTTATATAGAAAAATTGAATCAACCGACAACTATAGAAGAAATGAGGTTTGGTTCCCAAGATGAATGAACATTAACTGTGTTGTTTCACTTTTTAAGATATGTGCAATGTACATACATATTTGATGTATACATATTTATGAAGACTTCTTTATAAGTAGTAACGCATTTTGGATTATTTTGAAATGTAATTAAATTTTCTTTTGTTCTCCAGTCTCATGGTAGTAGACTGCTATTGTATAGATCTATATTTCAGTATGTAACATAATCTTTGGTATTTAAGAATGATTCATGGAACTTAGTAGTAACACATTTTGGATTATTTTGAAATGTAATTCAATTTTCTTTTGTTCTCCAGTCTCATGGTAGTAGACTGACATTGTACAATTGTATGATATGATTGATTGTTGTATTATTATATTTGATATTTAAGAATGATTCATGGAACTTAGTAGTATTGCATTTTGGATTATTTTGAAATGTAATTAAATTTTCTTTTGTTCTCCAGTCTCATGGTAGTAGACTGCTATTGTACAGTTGTGTGATAAGATTGATTGTTGTATTATTATATTTGATGCAAAATACACTGCCGTTGTTTTTATTTTTCTGTACAAGAAGTAGACATTATTACAGTTATTGGAATTTATTTTATTTAAAATAAATGATGAAAATCCGACAGTTATACTGAGTAATATAGGTGATAAATTACCTCAGGTTAATAACATGACTGAGTTCTTAGAAATATACGGCAAACAAACAACTGCGTATTTCTATTTAAATCGAAATTCAGAAGATTGTATTCAAAATATTTATTCAAAATATTTCTTTAAGAAATGGAAGAAACAAAAATGGAAGAAACCGCAAGAATATATCCTTCGTTGTCATATGAACGTAGTTCTACTTTAATGGACATTGAAAAAATGAACAAAGAAAAACACAAAGATAGAGTTAGGTATATGAAAGATAAGGAATCTCAACTATTACTTAAACTAGAACATTATAAAAAATTAAGAAAGAGATGGACCAAAGTTAAGAATGTAACACAAGGAATTGGCATATTCTTAACAATAAGTTTAGGCGCTCTCACTATTGTTATATCTTCAGGTGTTTTAATAATTCCAGTAGTTGCTACAGCTTTAACAGGTACGGGTGTTTTTGCAACTTCACTTGTTACAATGTTAGATAAATCTTTAATAACTAAGAAACGAAAATCATTAAAAACTAAGCATTTACATATTAAAGAAGTCTATGATAAACTACATTACTACTTTCAAAGAGTATGTGATGATAATGTTATTACGTTAGATGAGATTGAAAAATTTGATCAAATAGCTAATGAAGTAAATCAAATATCATTTCAATTACAGTCAAAAAAAGTTGATGATAAGAATAAACAGGATGGCAAAATTTCGAGTGATGGTAAAACTTTTAGTGATGGTAAAATTTCTAATGAAGAAAATGATAAATTTTTTTTAGAAGAGCTAAAAACTTTAAGCGAAAATTTAAGCAAAACTTTATTAAACAAAACTTTATTAAACAAAACTTAAAACGAGAAACCTTTAAACGAAAAGATGTCAGACAACAAAGGAAAAAAAATAATTTGTTCAGTAAAATGTTTTTGCTGTATTCCAATGTTACCACAAAATTCAAATATTATATTTTAAAAATGGATAAAATTAAAGCTGATAATTTTAAAAGAATAAAACAATTAGAAGAGTTAATAAAACAAAGAAATATTATGAAAGAAAATCATCTCCAACATAGAATGATAAAAGCTGGTATTCAATCTGATATGTTTGAAAAAATGCAGCAAACCGAGCGAGTAAAAACTGATTTTGAAAAAACTATGAAACCATTTAAACTCTTGAAAAAGAACTTACAAATAATGATAAACAAATTGATATAACAGATCCAGAGCACAAAACTATATTAGATGACTATGGATTACTAGAATCAAACATTAATAAGAAATTACCAAAATCTATGCAATTTGAACATTCTATTTCATTTATAGATGGAAAAACAATACCTAGATTTTATCTCGGACAAAAAGAAATATTTCCACAACCTTTTCGAGGTTTAATTTTTTCACCAGATAAATCTCCTTTTAATTTAGATAGAAATTTTGTTGATCTTTTAGGAGGAGCAGATTTAAATAATTATGCTGTAGAAGATCTCATAAAATATAAAGCTATGTTAGATAGAGTTGGTGCAGTAAAATCTCTTTGACGTTATAAACAATTAGAAAATTTATTATCAACGGGAGTTAAAGTAGGAAAAGATTTATATGAAAAACAGAAAACAGAAACAACTGTATTTTTACCAGATGATCCACAAGAATTACTAAATAGATTAAATATTTTAATATCGGCAATAAAAGAAGGACATAATTCTAGTTTCAATGAAATTCATGATATATTGAAAAGACTGCTGGAAAAGAAGATTCTAAATGAAGAGGATTATAAAAGTATAACGAACCGAATGTTCTAGGGCTTCGCCCGTAGCTGAAATATGTTGTTGTTTTTAATTTTTTATAAAACAAATATTTGATAAAAGACATTTATTCAAAATTTTAACTAAAAAATGTGTTCAGCAGATTTAGACAAAATTAATAATCATTTAGAAAATTTGACAGAGATTTTGGGTTCATCAAAATTTAGTACGACGTTGAAAATTATAACAACTACTTCATCACACACTTGTAATTTAGAACCCATTCTTCATTTAGAACAAAATAAAAATTATCAAATTGCATTGACTAGTTTCTCCACATTTAACACTATTCAAAATGTTATAAAAGATGTGAATGATCAATTTAGATATTCTACTGATAAAGGCAAAACATGGAAAATACAAACTTTTCTTCCTGGTTCTTACGAAGTTGAATCAATATCAAATGAAATTAAGAGACATTTAGGTATACCATTTAAAGATAAGAAACAATTACATTTTGCAGTTGAACCGGCAGTCAATAAATTTTCTCTTACTTTAGACGAAAATCATCAAGTTGATTTTAATCATGATAGATCATTGTCAAAGCTATTGGGATTTAATAAACAAACCTATAGTCAAGGTTATCATTTAGGTGAGAAGATTCCAAAAATAACTGAAATAAATTCAATTGTTGTACATTGTGACATTATTGAAGGAGGATATATAAATGGTAAATTGTCAAATTTAATATTCAGTTTTCCAGCTTTTACTGTACCCATTGGTTATAGATTAAATGTAATTCCACAAACATTAATATATTTTCCTATTACAAGAAAAACTATTAACAACATTGGCATTAGAATCACTGATGAGAAAGGACAAGAAATAAATTTTGGAGGTGAAGAGATTATGATAGATCTTTTGGTTCGGGAGGTATAAACTCCCACGCGAAGCTAGAGAAGTTTAATTTTCTTCTTCTTCTTTAAGAATAAAAATAAAATAAAAATAAATTTTTTTATTAAAAAATGAGTGAAGTACCCCCATTAAATAAAAAGAAACTCAAATTTAATCATCATCCAAATTTATCTAATAAAGTTTTGTCAGTTATTTGCGGAAGATCAGGTTGTGGAAAAACGTATCTATTATTTAAAATTTTAACGACTCCAAATTTTTTGGATTATAACAATCTTATAATTTATACAACAACAGCAGAACAACCCGTCTATCAATTTTTAAAATATGGATTTGAAAATAATCTTAAAAAAAAGCAATTGCTTCATTATTCAAAGAATATGAAAAATCTGAAGATGAAGAAGAAATAAGTTCGTGGTGTGAAGAAGCAGCAAAAATTATCAGTTAGTTGAAACCAATAAAAATAAGCATATAAAGATACAATTAATGGATGATAGTGGTAATATGCAAGATCATAGTAAACTAGATAAAACAATGAAACATTGTGTAATGTTTGATGATTGTGTTAATGATAGAAATCAGTCAGTTCAGAGAAATTATTTCACAAGAGGTAGACATGATAACTGTAGTGTATTTTATTTAACACAAAGTATGTATTCATTAGATGGAAGTGTTATTAGAAAGAATGCAAATATATTTATACTATTTGAAATAAATGCAAGAAACTTAAGTGATTTGTTAAGAGATTTATGTGTAAGAAATAAAGATGAATTTAAACAATCGTGTAACAATGCTTGGTCAAAAGATTATGGATTTATCACAATTAATATTGATAAAAAAATTCATGATAGAGTTATCGAACATTTGTTTGCCGAGTGATAAAAATATACAAATATAGTGTTATAATATTTTTTATATTTATTTTATGTATATATCAAATTTGACTATCTTAGAAATTAGAAAATTAAAAAGGTGAAGTAGTTATTCCATCAGGTAAAATTTTTCTTTTATCATCAAATGGATCTAATGCTAATTTATGTTCTTCTTTTAAATACATTTTATGTTTTTTTGAATTAAGTTTATAATTACATGGTGTTTTTATTTCATTATTAAATAGTACATTTTTATAATCTTGAAATGTTATTTGATTAGCCACTGATGCCTTTGAAATTCCTCTTAATGTTTTATGTGTTTTAATATTATTAGTTATATTATAACAATAACATTTAGATTTTAAAAATATAGCTTCTGTTATGAAATCTTCATTTCCTTCTAATTCATCTTTTACTTTACATAAATCAGAAGGATGAATGATATCTTTTATTTTATCTATTTCTTCATCAAGTGTAGAATTATACGGTATTGCTAATTCTAAGAAAACAGAATCGGTATCTGTAAAGTGTAATTTATAGTTTTTGCCATAAGCAGGTGCTAAATAATGATATATAAATCTATACATAAATAGTTTAGCTAATTCTAATATAAAGAATCCTATAAAATTAAACTTATCATGTTTTACGCTGATTCGACGTAAATGTACAGCACATAGTTCATCACTAAATCTAGTAGTTCTTTTATATGTAGGTTTCCTTGTTAAATTTTGAAACCTATCTTTATCATAAACTATTTCAATATTTTGTCTATTACGCACATTTTCTAAAGTCTTACCATAAAATGCATTATTCATTAATTTCAAGAACACGTTTCCAAAATCATCTTTATTTCTTTTAGCTATTTTACGTTTTTCAATATTGAACTCTATATAATTTTTTAACCACCTAGATTTTTGATAAAATAGTTTTCGATGTATTTTGGTGAGAATCATTCCATGTTCTAAATACCAATCTAGCATTCTTCCTTCAACAACATACTTTCCTTTATTACTTTGTGTTAACATAAGTTTTTTTGTTGGTCTGCATTTCTTAGGAATTATAGATTTTTGATAATCTGAAAAATCTTCTATATTGGGTATTTTGTTTTCGGGACAGAAAGGAAAATATTTTGTTTTATCTTTTATTTCATCAGGATATACTAAATCAACTTCATATATATAACCATGATTATAATTTCCATCATATGTTTTTTGATAATCAAGATTATTACACCATGACATTTCACCTGTTGGTAATTCTTGTATCATGCAAGAAGAATATAAGCTATTAAAATCATAATATAACAAATAGTATTCTCTCATGATTTCATCAACTGCTGCTTGACTAACTTCATTTGATATAAGTCCTTCTATATTTTGATTAAACAATTTTATAAACTGATCGCTTTCTTCTTTAGATAAAGGTTTCATTATTCCATAATCATCCGGATTTACTTTTTTATTGTAACACTGTACATAACGATTACCTAAAACTGATGAAACTCCACCTCTAATTCCAGATTCAAAAAATAAAAATTTATCATATGTATTTTCTTTATAATGTTTAAGTTTAACATTTGTATGTTTTAATCCTGCTAACCATGTTAAACCTGGTGTAGAATAACAATAACATGGATCTATTCCGTAATATTCTAAACACATATCACGAAAGTTTTCGAAAAGATCAGCTAGTATTAATACATCTATCTGAAGATATTTCATTGTATAATCATACATTGTTTTACAATTTAACTCTCTCCAATTCTTTTCAGCTTCTGCATAATCTTCTTTAGATAATTGTGATTGTTTTAATGTTGATTTAAATTTATTTATTTCGAGGAAGTTTCTGTTCTTCCATAATTTTATTCACAAAATTAAAATCTCCAGTTATATCAGTCTTCGACTGTGAGCCGCAGGCTATATACTCATACGGAAATATTCCTTTTAAAGGTTTTTAATTATATTTATTTAATATTTTACATTGTTCAGGTTTCAAAGTTTTTCCCATAACATCTAATGAATAAGGAGTAAAAAATCTAAATGCATCTAAAATTCTAATACAACCTAATTGCATTGAATAATATTCTTCTTCTGTTTTACATAGCACATTTATTTGTTGTTGTTGTAATTTTTCAGATGAAAATAAATCTTTCACTACTAGATGGAAATCATATTTAGAACCATTGTAGAAATATAAAGGAACAAAGTTATATTTAAATTTATTAGCATTAAGATTACAAGAATTATGTGCTGCACCTCTATATAATCCATTTAGATGATCATGATCTTTTACTTTATCATTACCCAATTCTTTTCCACAGTAAAAACATTTTGTTTCATTAATAAAATTTAATCTTTCTTCATCCGTTAATGGAAGCATTGGTATATTTGTTTCAAGCAATTGTGAAAAATAATTTTGTAATTCTTCTACTTTCTTTGTAAACATTTCTGAACTATCTTCACCATAGTATTGATAATATTCTGATTTTAATAATTCAGGATAATTTGAATGAATGTACATTCCCCAACATAATGGTTTTTGTTCAAATAAATATTTTTCTTTACTTTGTTCAGCTGCACTTTTTTCAGAATTATCATTTTAAGAATTATAATTTTCAGAATCGGGCGAAGCCCTGGAACTTTCCGTTCGATTTTGTGTCATATTAACATTATATGCTTCAAAATCACAATAAATAGTAAAGGGTACTTTATTTTTGAAATACCATTTATTGTATTCTAAATAATCATCTTTAGGAAAAGTATTTTCAACTGCTTCATTTTGTTGACAATTGTAAATATAGAAACATCTTTACACAATATAAAATGACCCTGATAATATAATATATTCGCTTGTGCTGGTTGTTCTGTCTGTTCTAGTTTTTCAAATTTATCTTGATATTTTTCATGTGTTTCATCAATTTCTTTTGTAAGATTAAATGTATTTCGATGATAATTTTGATTGAATATTTTCAGCTGTTGTTCATATTCATTATTATATTGTTCTTTATATTGTTGTTGACATTTTTTAAAGATTCATTTATTTTCTGATTGGTTTCATTTTCTTCATTATTTAATTCTTTATTGTCTTCATTATTTTCTTCATTTAATTCTTGAATCGTTTCTATCTTATTTTGATATTTATGGCCATATTCTTGTACTAATATTTTTGTTTGTTGTTGATAATCTGTTTTACATTTTTGTAAACTTTCATTTAAATTTTGTAATTTTTGTTGATATTCTAAAGATAAAAATAGATAATCGGAATCATAATCATAATTATAATTACGTCCTTTATAATTATTATGATTAATCATTATTGGTGATAATGTTTTAACAATTTGAAATTTTTCAGTACATGTTATATTTCTTTGGTAAAAAATATTATGATGCATGTTTCCTCTATCATTATATACTATTTCTGATTGACATAAATTTTTATTATTCAAATAAAATTTTTTTGAATCTGAGTAAAGTGGAGTAATTTTGCCAATAGAAACATAAGTCACATTTAATTCAAAAACATTTACTTCTATTAAATTTTTATTCTTTTTATGAAACTTTTTTAACCTATTATAATCATATGGAAATTCATGTAAGCCATCAGAGAGATCAAATTCCTTTATGTATTCTTCTTTATTATAATGACTTAGTCTCTCTTTGTGATATTCTGCAGGATGTAAATGTGCTATAATACTCCACAGAAAACAATAATCATCTTCATTTTTTATGTTGATTATTTGTGGTGAACTGAAAGGCAAAGGAACATAACTACCACCATTATTATTTTTATATTTATCAATTACTATTTTCTTAGATAGTATTTTAACAAATCTCCAACCAGATTCACCTAACTGGGCTTCAATTATACAATTTTCTAATTTAAGTATCATCGATTCAAATATGGGTTGTATATCATTTAAATTATGAATTTCTTGTGAATTTGTAAAATGTCCTTGTATTATTTCTTCAGGAATTCCATCAGGTCCATTTTTTGTATAAAGTACTTCTACATTCATATAACATTTAAAAGATTTCTTAAATATTTTGAAAAAGTTGGATAGAATATCAGAAAAAGTTTTATCGGTTTCATTATGTTCAACAGATTCATTAAATAAATATTTTATATCTGTTACCGCTTCATCTGTTCGTTCAGCTTCATCAAATTCATCAGTATCACTAAATAAATATCTTCCATCTGGTAGGGTCTCATCTTCACTATTAAAAACTTTTTTATATTCCGAATGTGAATAATCATCAAACATTTTTTTAACTTTTATATCAGTAGGCAATGTTTCTAGATAGTTTTTATAACTATTTCATTCTAATATATTTCCTTCATCAACTCGTTCTACATTTTGTAAATGCAATTTACTATTTAAATGGGATTGATAACTTCTTTTTATTTGCAACTTTTTTTTACAAAAGTTACAATAAAACTTGGTATTTTCCATTTTTTTATTTTTTAAGGAAAAAATTGTGTTTTAATTTTAGATATAAACATTCTAATAACAAGGTCTTGAGAGTTATTATATATTATTATATATTTCACATTCTTAAGTTATTTTATTTTCTTTATCATATTAAGTTTTAGCATATAATGTTCTATAATATGAAGTTTTATCATATTAAGTTTTATCATATAACGTTTTATCAAAAGATAATTTAAATTTATTTTCACTAACTATTGATTCTTCATCATCATCATCAATTGATTCTTCATCATCATCATAAATTGTTTCTTCAACATCATAAATTACACTTTTTGGGATTGGATACCATTCTCTTATTGGAATATCTAACTCTAAATTACATCTTTTATCTGATAATCATATAATAGAGAAAAATATTGGTCTTTGTTCTCTTTTGGAAAATTTAATAACACCACCATAATCTGAATCACTTTTAGTTTTTATTAAAGATGATAAAATTTTAAATTGATTAGATGTAAATCCTAATTTAAATTTTGTAGACCCGACACATAGTTGTCTAACAGTATCTTCAACTATACCATCATTATTATTTTCAATTGTAAGAAAATGAAATTTAGATAAATTTTGATTATATGTAGTATTAATATCATGTACATCAGTATGAGATATAAATTTTTCTTCACTTAAATTTTTATAATTGCTAATATTTTTATAATCTTTCTTAGCATTTACACCATTTTCAGATGTTTCAGAATCATCATCTATATTATTATCATCATTATTATCATAAGATTCTTTAAAATCGGACAAAGCCCTAGAACCTTCGGTTCGTTTATTATGATTATGATTATGGTCATTGTTAATAGTATAAGGTGTAGTCCACGTACAAGGTGTTGTCCACATATAATTTTTTTCTTGTTGAGCTAAGCCATTTATGTAAGATTTTAATAAATTAATATTTAAATTGGAATACAATCCTATATATGTATCATCATAATATCTTTGGGACATTTCTAATGTTTCTTGCTTATAAATTGTATCTCTATAATAAACTTGGCATAATAATTCTTCATTATGTTTTTTACTCTCTATGTGAATGTTATATTGGTTTTGTTCATCAACAAATAATCTAATTTTTTCCTTTGAGAAAGATTTTAATTTTTTAACTAATTTTTTAATATTGATATAATTAATAATTTTAGTTTCTATCCAATCCGTATTACTAATCGGTAAAACTGCTCTAATAAAACCATAAACATTATTATGTCCTATTATAGCCATATTTTCTTTATTTAATTCTACATATGCAACATCATTATATTTACTTACAATCTCCATAAATTTAATAAATGGATCACCTGGAAATATACAATAGTTAGTTTCTATAGAAGGTAAACCTTTTGTTTGTTCTTTAAATATTTCGGCTTGTAATTCAAATAAAATATTTACATCTATACATGGATTATTATTATTATTATTATCAAAACATTTATTTTCAAATCCCGTTGATCTCGTCGAATAAGAAGAACAGGATGATGTGGACGAATATAATTTTTTTAAATATGCTTTTTCCATTTTTTTTATTTTTATAAGAAAAAAATTTATTTTTTTATTTTTATTAGAAAAAATTTTTTATTTTTGGTTTTATTAGAAAAAAAATTTTTTTTTTCATTATATAAAAAATTTTATTTTTTCATTATATAAAAAATTTTATTTATTTATTGTTAAAAAATGATGCTACCAAATGTTGGTGGAGGTGCCTATATCCCGAATAATCGTGAATTAGAAATAGAAATAGAAAATTATATCATGAAAACTGGAGACGTTTTACCTGGTCCATTGCATCTTTCTATTCTTCCGCAACAAAATACAGAGTTAACAAATAAACAATATGTTGATACACAAATCAATGACTTAAAAGAAAAATATAAAAACGATGTTTTGGTTCCACTGATGAACGAATTAAAGTTGCTTAAACTTAATGACAAATCATTAAACGAAAAATTATTAAAACTTGATAAAAAGGATAGAGAGCTAGAAGCAGATATAGCAAAACTTTTTAAAAAGATTTCAGAGCAATCAAAAATTTTAATATTACTTTCTATAAATTTAAAATCTGCTGTAATTAAAAATAAACATCAGATAAAAATGTTAAAAGAACAATTAGAAGATGAAATAGAAAAACTACCTGAAAGAATTTAAAAAAATTTAAAGCAGTTACAAACTACATTCCAAAAATGTGTTGATGAATTGAGTTCTAAAATTACTCAACAAATGAAAAAGATGAATAGAATAATAAATGAAGTAAACTCACTTAATCAAAGAGTTGATAAAATGAAAACTCTTAAAATCAATTTAGAAAATGAATTAAAGAAAAATTTACAAGAAAACTCTAAAGAATATAAAGAACAGTTAGATTCTGTTAAAAGACAATTAGATGTTCTTAAAATTAAGTTAAATGCTCTTAAAGCGGCGTTGAAGATGAATCAGGAGAAAATGCAAGTTAATCGAAAAGAAATTAAAGTACATCACACGCTGCTTGACGCAATAGATAAAGTGCAACAAACAATTAATAAAGTTATCTCGAAGTTGTTGTCCATTCACAAACGTAAATCTTGATCGGACCAAAGGTCCTCAGGTTACTAACCTATCGGAGCGAAGCTCCTCGAGGCTTTAGCCGATCGGACCAAAGGTCCTCAGGTTACTAACCAATCATAAACGTAAATATTAACGTAAATATTTTTTTCCAAAAGTCAAATTTAATCCTAAAAAATGCCTATAATTTATAAACACAATCTTAAACATTTTGCTTCAAATCAAAAAATTGCTCATGAACCATCTTGAAATCTGTTTACCATTATAACAATGTAGAAACAATTCAAAAAGAAGGAGATGGTATATTTTCTGGTATTGGAAGCATCGTTAACTTGATAAAAAATAATAAAGATTTGATTACATCTGCTGCAAAAGGAGCAGCTGCTATAGGTAGTACAGCTAGTGCCATATCAAATGCTGTTAAGTCTCAAAACGAATTAAAACAACTAGAAACTATTCGTAAACTTAAAAATGATTCTGAAGAACTAAAAAAATTAAAAAAACTTTCAGAGGAAACAAAAAACAAAATTGCTAACATAGCTGTGGGGGGTGATAGTAAAAAGGGGAAGAAATCAGACGTAGCCATAGAACGTTCAATTGAAGAAATAAGAGGCAATGGTCTAGCAAAATTCTAAAATTATATTTTAGTAAAACTTTTTTAGTAAATTATTTTTAGTAAAATTTTTTAGTAAAATTTTTTCTGTCTGTGAGAAAAACAAAAAGTCAAATTATTTTTTATAAAAATGTCTTTGCTTATCGAAAATAAATTTAGATTAGACGAACCTCCGCTCGTCAGTTATAATCAAAAAAAGAATGACTATATAAGAATTGCTATGAATCCCGGATCTTCTAGTAGAGTAAATACTGGAGGAGATTTAATCTTTGAAGTTGATAATCAGCAGAGTTATATATATCTACCTGATTCATTTTTGCACTGTTGTGAATATTCTTTATATAGTGATGCCAATTTTACAACACCATTACCAGATACCGATAATATTGCATTAGAGAATAATTTTTTTCCAAGATTATTTACACAAATGCGTTTAGATGTTGCAACTCAAAATATAATAATACAACAATCAATCATATCATACAATTGTACAATGTCAGTCTACTACCATTAGACTGGAGAACAAAAGAAAATTGAATTACATTTCAAAATAATCCAAAATGTGTTACTACTAAGTTCCATGAATCATTCTTAAATACCAAAGATTATGTTACATACTGAAATATAGATCTATACAATAGCAGTCTACTACCATGAGACTGGAGAACAAAAGAAAATTTAATTACATTTCAAAATAATCCAAAATGCGTTACTACTTATAAAGAAGTCTTCATAAATATGTATACATCAAATATGTATGTACATTGCACATATCTTAAAAAGTGAAACAACACAGTTAATGTTCATTCATCTTGGGAACCAAACCTCATTTCTTCTATAGTTGTCGGTTGATTCAATTTTTCTATATAAATTTTGATTTCTTTAAAATGTTTTCTAACAAAACTAATGGGCATTGATGAATTTAAAAATAATACGTGTGGTAGAATTAGATCTGATAAGTTCATCAAGAAATAACAATAACTTACGTTATAGGAAATTCTAAATAGTTCCAAGTTTGCCACAAATCTGTTTTTTTTATTGTCACTCAATTCCAGAATTCTTTTAAATCCATAACCTTGATAAGCAGCACTTCTCAGCAACGACCCATAGTGCACTTTATCACTTGCAATCAGTTTTGAAATCATAGTAGCACTATCTTCGATGGTAATGAAATGTTCTTTTGTAACATTGAACTGAGGAATTGTAGTAGTGGTCAGATACTGTTCTATTTTTACTGTAATATCCTCCACTTGTTTTTGAGAGTCCAATTTGTTCTTCTTTCTCGATTGAATTTCTAACTTCCACTCTTCAAAGTATTTATTCGCAGTTTCCTTGTGCTCTTCTTTAATTAAGTTTAGTAAAATCGGCATGTAAAACGAAAAAGCTTCCGCGGCAGTACGTTTTGGCATTTTGCAATGAAGAAAGAAAACAGTCACTAGTTATGATTAATGGAATTGTAAATGAAGTCTTACTTCCTACATGCTGCAATTATATTCCATGTCTTACAAATGACTAAGTGGGTGTAGCAGCTGTTTGTTCTTTCATACATTGTTTCCTTTCAAATGTTTGAGTTGGAGGTCACAGCTCTTTACACTGAAATGCCTTTTATTCATAAATGCGAGAAGCAGATGTTCTCTACAATTGAGTGATCATCTGAGTGCAAAGCAGTAACAATAACAGGCATTGTGAGAGATTGTGTTACATTCTTAAAGAAATATTATTAGTCACATGATATATTTTAAAAACCTGAAAGATGGATAAAATTCATGAATTTGAAATTCTCAACTTTTATGATTTTCGGTGTCCTGGAACGGTCATGATTTAAGCAATGAAAAATGTCATAATCACAAATTTGAGATTCTTAACTTTTCTGATTTTTTCGGTGTCCTGGAACGGTCATGATTTTCAAGGTAAAAATTATAATTCTCAAATTTGAGATTTTGAAAAATTTGAAAATTGGGTATTTTTAAAAACGCCCAAATTTATGAATTTAGGTCTTCATAACCTGAAAAGGGTTCAAATTCATGAATTTATGTCGTTTTTAAAAAATACCATTTTTTGAAAAAATGGTACTTTTTGAATGGACTAAATTCATGAATTTAGGTCTTAAAAACCTGGAAAAGGGTTCAAATTCATGAATTTATGTCGTTTTTAAAGATACTATTTTTTTGAATTTTATGGTGTCCTGGAACGGTCTTTTTCCCATTACTTGTGTTGCTCAACGCCAACCGCCACCTGATGTTCAAAAACAAATAGATAAGCTGATGTAATAAGCACCTTAGCTATACGCCATTAGTGATGCAAATGGAAAATTTTCCGGAAAATTTTGAAATTTATTTTTCGGTGATTGACGTTTCTGTCTTTGTTTTGGAGACTTATTATATTCGTTTGAAAGGACTATGTAATGTTGAAAGACCGAAAACTTCTCTATCATCCCTGTATGTTAACTTTTGGTACCAACTGCACCTTTTCCATGTCTATTTCAGATATTTCCAAATAATTGTCAGACATTAATTTGATTTCAGATTTCTTTGACTGGACTTCAGGTGTCTGTCAGAAGCTCAACTTTGAAAAGATCTTGAATTCAACTGGAGATCTCCAATTCATGCGGATCATATCTGAAATTCATTTGGGCAGATCTGAAATCGGATTGGAACTATATGTGAACCCTGAACTAGAAATGGAGGATGTGTATCCTCAGTGAAGATATCGGACAATACGTCAGAAGTTGGAAGTTATCATAGATATTCTTTTGCTCATCACAGATATCTTTAGTGTCCAAATATCTCACAAGTTTACAGTCTTTATATCTTCCAATGTGGACGCTCATGAATGCTGTGTGAACTGTGTTCTTATACTTCACGTGTTCATCAACGCATGAAGAATTTGTGTCACTATGATCAATGCTGCATAGTAAAGCTTTACTTTCAAGCTAACAATTAGCAAACTCAAAACTGAAGTACATTATTTTTGCTCCAGATCTTTCACATATTGCATGAAATTATGCCCAAAGCAAGATTCACGTTATCCCAAAAGGTGTCTGTGTGATAATTAAAAATGAGGCACAAGCTAAAAGTGGTAAAGCAATGTTCAAAAATCCGCGGATGGAACTCGTATTCCTACGATCATTTTAATCGAAATAATGATGAAATCAAGAGTTTTAGACCCAAGATATTGGTACGTAGCTGCCTCAGAAGTGGAAGTGCTGAAATTATAGGACATTCAAAAAAATTAAAACTATCAAAATTTTCCAAAATTTTCCGGAAAATTTTCATCACTATACGCCATACGCCAATGAAGCAATCGATGGCTGTGGCAGCATCTATTATTGCTTTTGCCAATAAAATTGTTTGATTGAACTATCTATACATGAATTCAGTTTTTGTATAGACTCACTTCTCAGCATATTGCGATTGAAAATTCTATTTGGGAATAGGACGTCATTATATTTATAATTTCTCCCAGTTTGTCATTCTCAATGGAATAAGCATACTGACCACTGACTGACATGAAGCTCATTTGTTTCACGTTGTCTAAGCAAGATAATACAACTTCACTTACAACATGATGATACAACTTCCTGGCGAGATCATTATCCTGATTAAAACAGTATTCATTAAGATATCATCTTCCTGACGGTGATTTTCTTGAACAAAACACACCGTGTAGTATTCGGAAAATCAATTTGAATTATTCCCACTAGCACTCGCCGCATATGCATGATTTATGGTGATTCATCATCAGTCACATGGAAGTCACATATGTGACCAAATGTGACTGATGTGACGAAAATGCGTCGGGCACATAATTGGTCATATATTGGGCACAGTTTGGTTTTCCGATCTTGAACCATGATTGAAAAGGGACTGGTTGTAAAGTTTCCACCGAGAAGTCGGGAATGAGAAAAATTACATGCCATGAATAATTGAAGATGTGGGTAAATCCAATTTAATCCACAACATCTGACGAAAATGTGTCTTTGATTTGTAAAATCCATATTTCTGAACCGATTTCAATAGTTTATTTTAATCGAACCGTAAAGATCTCATCTATTATGGCATGGTTTTTAAATAGTCACAAAGCCAAGACCTTCTTCACAAGTTGCCGTTTCTTGCCGAAAAAAGACCAAAAAAGCATGTCCAAAGTTACAGTATTCTCACTTCAACACGGATTTTCGATTAGATACATTCAAATACACCCATTAATATTTATATCATCTGAAAGAAGAAGATCAGCTCTTTAAGACAGTCTAATTTTAGATATTGTAATTGATATTAATCATTGAATTTTCACTGGGTTTCCATTGTCCAATGAAAAAAATGTCCTCTGATCGAGACGTTTTCTGTCTTCTGACCGAGGTACCTTTTCTCGAAGAATATTGATTCTTCCATTAAACGTTTTGCACCGAACGAATCCTCTAGTGTGCTAGTTTATAAAACCGTAAAGAAAATTCAGTTTGATGCCGTTACAAGTGAGCAATATTGATTTATAAATATATTTATCCGTTTTTTCGACCAGAGAATTCGAATATTCCTAAAAATTTCATATGGATGCTGAAACCAGAAATTTTGTCAGGAATTGATGAAATTTCACAGCATAGGAGGGATCCATGCTCTCAACATCTATGCAAAAGAAAATTTTCATTTATATCAATTAACCCTCTCAAAATCTCCAAAAACCACGAAAATGTCCTCTGACCGAGACCCTAAAAAATCTCGGTCAGAGGACAACGTTGAAATTGAAGATCTCGGTCAGAGTACAAGGATCTCGATCTAAAGACATGATAATGTATGCAATTACATTTAGATCACTTCGTTTTACGCATTCAAGTATTCGTCCTAAGTTCCCAGTCTCATGAACCCAAATGCAGAAGCCGAAGAGTTTCCTGTTCGACATCTATCTGACCGAGATCATTGTCCTCTGACCGAGATGTAGAAAAAATGACTTTTTAAAAGTGCTAGATTTCTATGGAAAGTTTTTATTTGGTGTGGTCGCCGCTAAGATTTTCGTGTTCAGCGTAAAAAAATGAGTATATATGCAAATTTTCACGGAAATTTGAGACCCAAAGTTGAAAAGACAGAAATGTTGTGGAATGAATTGGATTTCCCCATGTACGTTTCTATGCACGTAATTGTAGGCATTGGTTTTCACTGTGCATCCCCGTGAAATCGGCTCATTCAATCACTGCACGCTACGCCTGCAGACAGAGGTGTTTATCATAGCTGACGTCATCACCAGCGGATATCTCTTGAAGCAAAGCGTTGGAGTGTGCCGGATACGGATCATAGAAATTGGTAACAATAATAGGAGTAAAGCTTCATGCAATACACAACAGTGGCACATGAGCCGCACGCATTTTCACTTAGATGCATTTGTCAACGGCTGTATCATTGGGTTAGAATCAGTCACATGTGTAAATCTAAGCTTTTAATTGGTCATTCATGCCCCAACTTAGTTCCCCGGAGATGCCCCGAGCTTGAGTCAATTCCATTATTCTAGTCAACTTCAGATAAAAGTTTATTTCTATGATACGGATAGCAGTGATAGCTGATGTGTAAACTTGCTTTTAAGACAATAAAATCAAAAATGAATTTTGCACGGAATACACCTTTAAGTCTAACGCAAAGAATTCGAAAATGAAAACTTATCTCAATAAATTTCAAGTTTCAATTAACAATTGAATACCTGGAGAAATATTTCAAAAACATTATATACCAACTTTTTGTCAATCCGCGTGACACACTTATCGTTTAACATTTTAGAATTTAAGGTGGAGGAAGACTTCTTTATTCCATTAAAATTGATAGAGATCAACCATAATGGAGAAGAAGAAATTTAGAGAAACGAGATGAATGTTGCAACTCAGATAGAGTAGTCTGGGATGTTAAAACTCAAGGTGACATTTCCTAATCAAAAACTTTCCTTCGAATCTCAGTAACTCACTTCTAAGGCCTCGCTTCATATCACTTTTCCATTTTGTTTAGAATTTCAGGAGATGATTTTGGCGAAGACGAAATGAAAATTTAAGTCAGGCGTCAACTTGGTAGATTTGGTTCCGTTCTGAATTTTCTGTACAAAAATCTTTAATGTGTTTAACGTATACTCGTGATTTGATCTGACAGTGAAGATAGCTAGCATTCAGATGGAATCATCGCAATCTCAACTTGTGAAATAAAAAGAATCATGAAAGTGCACTTGACTGGGTAAATAGATACATTTGAAAGTGATGATTAAAGAACGATTGAATACAAGACATGCGATACTGATTTCTGGATAAATTCAAATCATCGGTCTCTTTTAAAGGATTGCAAATCAATTTTCACAATTTCATAATGTACAACATGCTATGAAATGCATTGTAAATTCTGTACACACCATAGAGTAGGCATATTAGGTAGAGTAGCAACTGAGCATTAGTTATAGCTCCGAATTTATTAAATGAACTTGAGTTGAGACCCAATACCACATGTGAGATATGCAAATTTGTGCACTTGTGGAGAAATGCACACGAATTTGACTGACTATGATAGAAAAAGTAATTAAGAAAGAAAAGTAATTTACAAATCCTCCTTGTAATGACAACCTTGGAGAGGTAACATGATTTTTTAAATTAGCAATTCGATGGTTTACCATTGCTTTAAACCTCAGGCTTATTATTATAAGATTTTGAATAAAAATAGCGTTGAGAACATAAGGCGAAATTTATTGAAGAAAATTAAAGTAAGATAAATTAATTAAAGCCTCGACATGTTTCGGCTGGTCTTTACGAGAGGAACCCAGGAAGTGATTTGGACATGTCATGTACATCTAAATAAATAACAGTCATGAGAGGAAAGACAAACACAGGTTACGTCACGCGTGCGACCTTTCAACCTACCATGGCAGAGCCAGGTCAGCCACGTGCGTCTTCTGCTTACATAGAGATGGACAGTCCCGCCTGATAGCTTCTCAAATACGCATGATTCGTTCATTCCGACAGTGACTTACTACGGTAAATCTAGACAGAATGTCGGTGCAACCCACAGAATTAGATTGTTTAATCGTGTCACTTTGCTAGAAGTGCAAACTAATTCAAAACGATGGCACATGCAGGAACATATTAAGTGGGCAAAAATAAAGTTTTAATACCTTACAGAGATAGGAAAAATAGTCGTGCGCCGTTTGCGGATTGCTCTGAGTTCCTTCAAAATGCTCCGATCGCCACGATTCCTTCAGATTCGAAGAATTCAGATCATTGCGCAAAGGTTCTCTCGATAATGGTGGGCCCTCCGATCATTAGTAAAAAAGTTTGCAGGCGCACGAAAAAACGTTGACAAACTCCTCTGTAGAACTTGACATCGACTGTTTCTCTTTGCTGTGTGATCCGGTTGATAACAGTCACTGAAACTTCGCACAATTTGGCGTGTTTAATGTTGAACTGGCTGCTTATTGTTCGATTGCTATGGTATTGTATCAGCAGATTGTGCCATTTTACCATCGTTACATGTTCAAATGCTTCCTTTCTAGTCAAACAGAAGAAGAGACAACCTGTCTAATTCTGTGGTCGGTGCGATCGCAATTACAATTTAAAAGATGCTCAGTGATGGCTGTCTGACATTTCCCTCTACGGCCATCAGTCAACCATTTTGGGACATGCTCCTTTGATCTATCAGTCAGCGACCTCGATGTTCTCCCAATACAGGCTGCTCCGCAGCTTCAACGGAATGAGTAAACGATTTGAGAGAAGGTCGAAGTCGCTGGCAATGCCTCTCGAACAAACTGGAAATACATCCCTTGAGCGAAGAAGCCTGTTTATCGCCATAAAAGGGGATACTTAGGTAAACAGTCTTCTTCTCAACAGTATCAACAGTGACAAACCTCATAAATGGAAAAGCGATATGAAAATAGCTTTAACCATAAAAAGTTTATTGAAAGATGTAAAGGTCTAAACAAACAAATTTTGAAAAACGATCTTTCGGTTGAAAATATCTATAATGAACTAAGCAACATTAATTCGATTTGCATAAAAAATGGATAAAAATGTGTCTATGTGTTATTGGATAAAAATAATTACGAGAAATGAAAGAAGTTTGATAAGAGAAGTATATGATGCAATATATCTCAATATGACTTCAGATGGTCATGATAGTAGATATACTTGGTGCTGGCGAATAAGGCAGTTACTTAGAAAACTCAGCCTGACAAATCTATGGGACGAACAGGTAACGGCTGACAAAGGAAAATATTTGAGAATTGCAAAAAATCGAGTGACCCATTACATTAGAGAAAAATGGATATCTACAGCAAAAGATAGTCATTCTGGCCTGAATTATTTAGAATTATGTGGTTTTGAGAATACTATGAAATCATATCTGAATTTTGATATTGAATACAATGACATCAATATATTATTAAAATTTCGAACAAAAAATCATAAATTAGATTTCGTAACTGGCAGTTAAGGAAATCGACTGCGATATGAAGAGCGTTTATGTGAGCTATGTGATAATTCGAAAGTGGAGACTCTGTATCATTTCATGATAGAATGCTCACTATATCAAAATTTACGACAAGAAACAGCGCCTTTGTTATGCAACTGTAGCAATACAACAGAATTCAATAAATTGATGAATATTTTAACTCCAAAACTGGTAAAATCCATCGCGAGGTTTCTCAAAAAAGCAAACGACTTGCGAACGATAACTAAGGAAATCACTAATCAATAAATATGAAATCTGGAAATTTATTTTCGTCAATTCTCCTCTCCTTCCTGTTCAGAATATATTTTAACAACACCGACCGCACGCTGTTTTCTGCCATCAAACTATGTTTTTTATGTATGTGAGCACACATGCTCCTGTTTTCCAATGTTCTTGGAAATAAACATTTTTGACTTTTGACTTTTGACACTGACATCAGGGATTCGATCGACCCAGTATTTCTCAATACAATGATCGGGATAAGCATTACGTCTCAAAAGAGTCTTGAGGAGATCACATTCCTCATTAAAATATTCCATTATATAAATAGAATAAATATTAACTATTAATAATTAGATATTAATAAATATATATTAATTATAATAAGATATGATAAAATATTCCATTAAATATTCCAGGAACATTATCACATTCTTCACTTGCTGGGTTCCTCTCGAAAAGACCGGCCGAAACATGTCGAGATTTTCATTAATTTATCTTACTTTATTTTTCTTCAATAAATTTCGCCTAATGTTCTCAACGCTATTTTTATTCAAAATTATCAATCGGCACAACTGCTTCTATTATAAGATTATTTTCTTAAGCGTGATCACGTCACATACTACCTTCCACTGAAGGAGTGCAACATCATAACTTCAAAAGTTGTAAATGGGTTCACATTACTATTCATATTCAAGAAATGACGCCTTGTGAATATAATTCGATCACGTCGTTGAAAATTGAATAAAGAACATGACATTTCTGCCAAGAAGTACAATATGAGATATCAACTTTTCTTTGAAAACTTGCAGAGACTTGCAGTATAACACAGTTCATGAAATTTCCTTCAAAATCAGCTTAATTTCCGTTTAATTAATATGCTTGTTAGAAATTACTCATTCATTTTGATATCCAACTTGTTTCATACTACTTACAAAGTAACTTCATGTCAGTAGTATATAAACACAGGAATAATTAGCAAACATTTCACTTTTTCAAAACTGCTCAAAATATTTCTGGAGCGCAGGAACGGAATCTCCGCAAAAAGCTGAATCTTATCATGTAAAAGTTTTCACTGTATTACTTTGAGCGACCAGACTATCGGATGCCGTGTTGGCATCGGTGGTTACAGCATTTCTTGCATTTGTCTCTCGATTGTGCTATTCTTCTCCATGTTCGTGAAAGCGTTCTCGTCTTCCCAGAACGAGATCGCCTTCCAATCTTCTCGGGGGCCTTCCTGTTGGTCTTCTCTGTACTCGTGGGTACCACTCTACAACTGCGTTTGTCCATCTTCTATCGGGAAGTCGTGCGACATGTCCAGCCCATCGGTGTTTGTGCTTCCGGTACTCTTCAATGACGTCCTTGACTCCGCCTCTTTTCCTGATCTCTTCGTTCTTGACATGTTGAAGTAGTGATATTCCTAACATAGTTCTCTAGTGGTAGTGTTGTTTATTTATAAATGAAAAACATGCGATACAAGTAATTGAAAGTAGGAATGGTGCAAATACACAAAAGTCAAGGATTTTGAAAGAATTTCACTTTAAATTCACTGTCAAACACAGTTTGTGGAATTCACTGCTTTAGTAATGAAAGGGAAAAAGGAACATGATCTAACATTTGTGCGCGTGTAAAATGATTGGTACTTCTTCGTGCGTGGTAGCGTGGTCGGGGTCATGGGGAAAAGAACATGAAAAGGATTGCCACAAGCTTGTTGAAAAAGTTTCATCGATGAGCGCAGTCTTCTCGCCACTCTCCATGGCTTTCTGCACTGTAGCCAAGCGTTGTTCCTCCTTCTTTGTTGTTGCCCACGTTTCGCTTACATATAACAATGCAGACAAGATGGTGCTGTTGAATAGATCTGCGCGGGTACTTGTGTCAATGTTGGATTTCAGTGCATCCTTTATCATGTTGAATGCTCTCCATCAAAGTTGTGAAGGAACCTTGTCTACCCATGTTCTAGCACATAGCAATGTTGAAGTTATTTTACAACATGTTGTTCATCTCGTGGATATCGTCTGAGTGCAAATTATGAAATGCACAAATAGCCTGGCGAGGAAGAAATTATTTTTTGAAACTTAGAATCACATGTCTTGCATTTGCTCATGAACAATCTCAAATACTCGACCTTCTTGTATTTTTCCTCTTTGACATCAGAAAAGTTGAAATTTAAACAAGGTTGGACATTGGGTTTTGGTCGACCTTGGGTAAATGATACAAAACATAGGTTTTCTGTACAAAACTTGGGTTTTCTATACAAAACTTGGGTTTTCTATTAATGCTGAATATATGCAGATCAGGTTGCAAAAATTAACATTTTGATTTGAATCCTAGGAGAACTACATGATAAGAGCATAAAGTTCTGATATTTTATCAATGTTCCACTGGATTCACAGAATATTTCAAAAATGAAATACTTGTGATTATTAACTATTTCACTCTGGGCTAGTTCTTAGATATTTCAATACCACGCATTGAAAGTTCATACATATTGTATCTACTGCAAGCGTACATGCATCTTGCTGTAATTGTGCATATTATATTTTTATATATTCCGTATATTTTATATCTTCGCAGTTATCTTTGCACTCTTAACTTTCTGCGATAGCCAACATTTATCCAAAAATAAATAAATTCATTCCGATTTCGTATTCTAAATATGTTTAACCATGCACTTACTGCGCAGCTATAATATTTATCAAGTTTGTTTATATTTCTGAATGCTAAAATGAAAACAATTGCTTTGCTATGATCAATGTGTTACTTAATCATAATTAAATCAAGGATCTTCAATTAGTAAGTATATCAGTGTAGATTAAATGAAAGGAAAGCTTCATAGCGTTATACATGTATTTAGGCTAGAGTATACTTATACTACCAAATGCAGTTATTTCAATAATAAATAATTTCCCACAAATACCACACTTCTCATGGGCGCAATAGGAATTTTGGCCCATAGAAGAATCTTTATGACAGCACATAATACAAAGAATGCACTTCGTTTACTTGATTTCATTCATTTATTTTAACTTGGGCTTGGGTTTTGGTTTTGACCTCAAGTTTTTGCCCAAAACTTGTATTGGGTATACCCAATACAGGTTTTTCCATAACCTTGATTGAAACATGAATTAGAATTTTGAAAAAAGTGAAAATAGATCTATCGTTTATAATACAAAATATCTCAAAATATGTGCGCAAATGATAACATTATTTGCTCATTCCAAAAATGCTCCATTCTACGAGCTTGTCTGACTGATTCCGTCATTATCACAGAATTTTCCATTTGTAGAAGCAAATTGTGTAGATTTAGTCAAATGAGTATCTTTATGACAATTCACCAGTGAATGCACATTTCCGAAATACGTGACGAGGCGTGAAGTTCCTTTATTATCTTGTTATCTCGCTGTCTAGAATGTGTGCTTGGAATTGATTTAGACAATTATATTCAACTATCGAGGTGTAAAAATAGCACCGAAATGAATATTTATGACATCCGTTTGCAGAAAGTCGACCAATGGTAGAGAAATACAAGAATATCTTAGGAGCAGCTCTCAAAGCAATAACAAATACTAATACATCGAACTATATACATTGTACTGAATTAAAAGAGAAGTACATTACATGAAAGCAATACTTGCATTTTGGATGCTTTCAAATGATGGCGTGCTGTATATCATCTGCAGGGCTGGGATCGGTTAATCGGTTGATCTTCTAGGTTAACCGGTTACCCTTCGTCTTAACTGGTTAAAATCGGTTTCACAAATCGTATTACGCTGGTTTCATGTCGTAGAGATAACTAGTCTCCGTTTCACAATCCAATCAAATTCATTCATCGCAATTTGCAATCCTTTAGTTGTGCTATTTCCCTACACGTAACGTTAGTGTGGATTGATCTAAAGGCGTAAAATCCAATTCCTTGTAAACCAAACTGTGCCCAATATGTGACCGATTATTTGCCCGACGCATTTTCGTCACATCGGTCATATTTGGTCACATATGTGACTTCCATGTGACTGATGATGAATCACCATAGATGATGGTATTTTCTTCCCACCAGGAAGTGAAATCATTTAAACCATAATTTATAGCTCAATTAAATTTAGAGGCAGTACTTCTACTCTCCAAAACCTAAACAAGTAGTGGGTTTTAATTGTCACAATAATTGGAAGAAGCGATAATCGATCGGTCGGGCACATATTAGTCACATTAAGTCACATCAGCCGTGTTGACTGTGACCGATTTGGGCACTTTTGGTCACATAAAGGCAGTGGCAAACGTCACATGTGTTGGGCACATAATCGGTCACATATTGGGCACAGTTTGGTTTACAGTGTAGCGCAGCACTGGTTCGGTGTTAAAGGCGAGTTGTAGCACGAACATCCTTTTGTACCGGTATCTCAATATGCCGCGATCATGGATTTGGAAGCATTTTCAGATGAATACCAGTGATACAAAGGCGACTTGCAACAGCATGAATTGAACTAAACGTGAGGTAATGTAGTCATGCAATGAAATCAAAGGAGTAATTCGGTTGAAAACCAAATTGTCAAGGTCCGTAGTTGTTGATTAACCTTGACAATCAAATAAATGCCTGGAATCCTGATTTAAACTGATTTACGAATGCTGCATTGGAAATGTGATTGAGTATACGGCTCCTTTGTTAGTTGATTTAAACGTTGGACTCTCCCGAAAGATCGACAGGATACAACGTCGCGCTCACTGGATCATCTGTAGAAAATTACATTGTGACTGCACAAAATTTGTGCCTCTCTCCTATCGCAGGAAGATAATCGGTTACAACCTCTGTATGACCTTGATTCACGACGACGCTCACCCTCTCCATCATCTGCTACCCGTTTTGAAATATTCTCATAAATATCAACTTACTGTGTTAAAGTCATCTTTGCGTTCCAAAAGTTTTGTTATTTCTATGTCGAAATTATTAAATTCTGGCTTTCAATGATCAATCTTCTTCTTTTTTCCTTTCTTTCTTTGTATATTTGTTTTTCGCACGTGGCCTTGTTTGATTCTGAACTTTTCCTTGCTATCCTATTTTTATTACGAACCATGTCAACAGTTGAAAAGTTATTATGTATGTTGTACTTTCATTGTGGGCCCCACGATTTTCGTTATTGGGGCCGGTCTCATGAATAAACGTCTTTATTATTATTATTATAATCATTGGGGTGATTAGCCGATTTTAGCCGGTCAAAACACTAGGTGACATTGTCACGCGTAATTACGGAACACCCCAAACATCCGTGGATCTATTCTTCTACTCGCGTACATACGCGCTGCACTAAGAGTCAGAAATCACTTAATCTGATGCTGTTAAAACATGGGAAATGTTTATGAATACGCCCGGGCGAGCGTCTACGGTTGTCTGCGCTGCCGCTTGAACCACGGATGAACCGCTCACATGTTCTGTCTTCCCTGAGTATGAAATCGAGGTCCTATCACAATGTCTCAGCCTCTGATACATGCAGACACATGAGACGCAAAGTCTATATAACAGGACTGCCGACAGATGTTGCAGCAATGTCACGCATAGCCACCGATGTTTGGGGTCATGTGTATCTACGCGTAATAGAGTGTGGCATGTCACCTAGTGAAATATAATCGGTTAACCTGTCCTGATAATATATATATATATATATATCTATATATATATATATATATATATATATATATATATATATATATATATGATAAATCAAAACGAATTGATTTGTGATGCACTACATGTTTCAGCATGTGCACATGCCATCTTCAGGTGAACAAAAGACTGTTTGACATTTAATCACTTAAATACAAAATCGAGACATATCGGATGATGATCACTTTTCATACAATTCAACATTTATGGCGTCACGTTGTCTGGTCTCTTGCGTCAAGTCAAACAATAAAAGCAGTGAAATACAATAAAACAATAAAACTATTTACAGCTATTTACAGATTCAGGCATAGAGATATGGAGCTTCCCCGTTCATTCATCAGGTGGTCAATATTTGATTTCTTCAACAGGATAGATTCTAGAATTCTTGGATAGTACGTGCTAGAGACAATTTTGAAATTTTCTTTCTGAGGAGGATGAATGTGCATACTGATTTCAGTGGGCGTTGGATAGCCCTTCAGATGCTCATTCATTCTCGTCACCAGATGCCGAACTGAACTACCGATGTAGCACTTGTCACAGTGCTCACACATGTATTTGTAGACAATGTTAGATTTGAGTTCGGACGGCACTTTGTCTTTATTCGAGAAGAACATGCTAGTTTTCATAGTTTTGAAAACAGGACGAATTTTGACATTCGGAGGAATAATTTTGTTGATCTCTTTTACAAAAGATATGTGGATGATATCTTCTGCATTTTCGAAGCCGACGCTGATATTCATGCTTTTCATTCTTTTTTAAATGATCTGCATTCTGACATTGATTTTACTTTCGAAGAAGAGGTCAATCATAATCTTGAATTTCTTGACACCATTGTCACCAGAGCTGATGATGATGGTTTCCATACTGCCTGGCATCTGAAAGAAACCAATACCGGTATCTATACTCCTAATTCGGCGTATTCACCTAAGCGATACCGCTTCGCCGCCATGAGATCTCTTTTTGACCGTGCTTTGAAAATAAATTCCAACGTCAGAAATTATCAAAAATCCGTTTCTATCATCAGCAATATTTTTCAAAAAAATGGCTTCACTGAATATGAAATTACTCGCGTTCGTAAAGATGTTGAGGCGAGACATGAGAACCGGACTCTCACTCAAAATTCAGATCCATTAGAGTGTCGCATACTCAATTGGAGCTTCCCTTTCATTGCTGAAGGTGAGAACAATTTATTGAATCATATCAAAGAGATCAACAAAATTATTCCTCCGAATGTCAAAATTCGTCCTGTTTTCAAAACTATGAAAACTAGCATGTTCTTCTCGAATAAAGACAAAGTGCCGTCCGAACTCAAATCTAACATTGTCTACAAATACATGTGTGAGCACTGTGACAAGTGCTACATCGGTAGTTCAGTTCGGCATCTGGTGACGAGAATGAATGAGCATCTGAAGGGCTATCCAACGCCCACTGAAATCAGTATGCACATTCATCCTCCTCAGAAAGAAAATTTCAAAATTGTCTCTAGCACGTACTATCCAAGAATTCTAGAATCTATCCTGTTGAAGAAATCAAATATTGACCACCTGATGAATGAACGGGGAAGCTCCATATCTCTATGCCTGAATCTGTAAATAGCTGTAAATAGTTTTATTGTTTTATTGTATTTCACTGCTTTTATTGTTTGACTTGACGCAAGAGACCAGACAACGTGACGCCATAAATGTTGAATTGTATGAAAAGTGATCATCATCCGATATGTCTCGATTTTGTATTTAAGTGATTAAATGTCAAACAGTCTTTTGTTCACCTGAAGATGGCATGTGCACATGCTGAAACATGTAGTGCATCACAAATCAATTCGTTTTGATTTATCAAATTTACGGGCATTGTTCACCAAGATATATATATATATATATATATATATAAATACGAAATGTGCTCTCCTGCCCCACTTGTACATGAAGGGACCAGGGCCTACAACAATCGTCGGACCAGGCATTTGGAGGTGCTCTGACTGTCATATATCTTCATTCATATCAGTACATATCACAGCACAATCATATTCCGCAAAAGCTAACTCTAAATATGAAAATTGAGGGCCTACAGCAATCGATCGTCGGACCAGGCATTTGGAGGTTCTCTGACAGCCATAGCACTTCTTTCACATCAGTACATATCAATGCACAATCATATTCCGCAAAAGCTAACTCTAAATACGAAAATTGAGGGCCTACAGCAATGGACGGACCATGCATTTGGAGGTGCTCTGACTGTCATATATCTTCATTCATATCAGTACATATCACAGCACGATCATATTCCGCAAAAGCTAACTCTAAATACGAAAATTGAAGGGACCAGGGCCTACAGCAATCGTCGGACCAGGCATTTGGAGGCGCTGACAGCCATAGAACTTCTTTCACAACAGTACATATCAATGCACAATCATATTCCGGAAAAGCTCATACGTGGGGCAGGAGAGTCAGTGGGGCAGGAGCGTACAGTTGTGGGGCAGGGGCGTACATTTCATATTCGTCCGTGGGGCAGGAGAGTACAAGTGGGGCAGGAGAGTACAATTCGTTGGGGCAGGAGCGCATATTTCTTATCTATATATATATATATATATATAGGCTATATATATAACCTATTCTATACGTCCTAATGCTGTTTAATTTTCATGTGTCTACTTCGCAGGGAGAGTGGGACACATGGAGCCATCGGCCTTAATGAAAAATGCTTCAGCATTTCGGCGGGCGACCGCCATATGAGCCGGCCCCTATGAAACTTAGAGAGTAACAAAAATTTATCAATCTACCTATAGTAGGCCTACTTCATTATTTTCCTGTGCTTTCAGTGGAAAAATTATTTTTTACACTGGGGAGTCAACTTTTGCACTAAAACTTCTTTTCGTTATGTCCCCCATATAAAACATCACAGATGAAAATTACTTTGCTGATGGAAAAGCAATTAATTGCTTATAGAAAAGCTTGTATTTGGAATCACGAATCAAAATTTTTCTGGTGTCAATACTTGGGATATAATGACCTCGCCATCAAAAAGTCTGCTTAGGGTACTATGAGCCACGCGACTCGGGGTACCATGATTCCGTAGGCCTACTCGTGCCCCAAAGTTAATAAAGCAGCCTACATTTCTTGTCAATGATCATCTCAAACTATGCGAAGCCAAGAGACTCACCATGCAAATCTCCAAGATGCCAGCGTTAGAAGCCACTGATTGTATCAATCTTAGCAATACATTACAAAAAATCAGCCGTGTCAAAATAGGCCACGTGCATGTATTTTACAAACCTTCAGATTTCATTTTAACTTCTTCTAACTTTTTACTAAAAGTCAAACAAATAGTGCCACACAGCCGGCTTCCCGCCCAGAACATGAACGTTGCCCGGTCGTACGAAGAAAGTACGGATTTAAAGTTCGAGTACTTGAAATAAACTTTAATGAAACGTTCGGATGGCTACTATATTCGTCCGGAAAAAAACCAGTTCCGGACGTCCGAGTTGAGTACGTTTTTCAAACATTAAAAGAACTAGCCGCACTGAATACGTACCTACACATAAGAATAGCTGTCGAATTGAAAACAGACCAATTGATATAAAAACATATATTTCATTGAATGTTACATACCGCAATATTTCAATCATCAATATGCAAGGCACACAAACTTCACAATTGAGTTCTCTTGACACCGATCGATATAAAAACTTGTACATATTTGATTGAATCTTACATACCAACTTTATACGTCACTGTTCAATCATCAATATTAAAAATGAGGAACAAAGAAAATTAACAATTGAGCTAGCTCACTTGACATCGATTGATATAAAAACTTGTACATATTTGATTGAATGTTACATACCAACTTTATACGTAACTGTTCAATCATCAATATTAAGAATGAGGAACAAAGAAAATTAGCAATTGAGCTCACTTGACATCGATTGATATAAAAACTTATACATATTTGATTGAAAGTTACATACCAACTTTATACGTAACTGTTCAATCATCACTATTAAGAATGAGGAACAAAGAAAATTAACAATTGAGTTCACTGAAAACGGATTGATATAAAAAGATATTTGATTGAATGTACTGTTCAATCATCAATATTAAGAATTACGTACAATAAGAAGCTTCACTTTTAATCATCAAAACATTCGAGGTGACATGAGAATATCATGAATGTTGATGAAAGCTTGACTACATCACGGAGTGTTGTTGATAATGACGGTACTGCCTTCAGAACCCTCCGAATCCGAAACACTGACCGATCTTTGTGTATATTGAGAATCATCACTAGATACAGCCTGAGACTCGATAAATCGGTAGCTGGAACGATATTGCACCGCGTCTTTACGATTGGACATCGTTTTCAGGACATCAGAGATACCGGATGTGACGGACTTTTGGTCTACGCGCGTGCCTTGAATCACAGCAACAATGATTTGTAGATAATTGACAAGTTGTCGGCGAAACTGATTTTCTTACTACCGGACTGTCCCTGGCCACAGTAGAATTGCCATATTGACGCCGGAGCCAGGGAATAGAGACAAGTCCGAATGTTGCTTGTTAGGCTTCTTTTCGAATCAGGAATGTTATAACGCAACGCATTTGCAAGTGCATTACGACGGCGAATGCTTCTTTCATCTTCTCCATAGTTAGCATTTCATTCCGTGACGACAACTGAAAACAAAAATTAGGTTAGTACGTAGTTGACCATGCGGCGAGAGAGATTAGTCATTATCGTTTGTCCAAAATGGTAGCAAAAATAGCAGTTCTCTCGAGATACTTTTTATGGTCCGAGTTATAAAGTTAAGTTAAAATGGCTTTGACAGGGCCTTCGGCGTCCAGCGCCTTCTCTCGGTCGATGTAATTGCATGTGTCGGTTTCATTGTTAAACTCGATAACACTCGCGACACAACATTTACCGAATCAAAAGCAATCACACAGCTTCAGCCGAAAATCAATAGAAAACATGAACTACCGCAGTACAGTCTGTCTTCACACTTCAATCACCTCACACTTGACGCACAACACACTTCTTAATATCACTCAACTCTTTATTAGGTTAGTAACTAACAAGACATGAGATGCATCATGTTAGAAAATTAACTCCACAAGAGTAACGGTCGGGACCTTTGAAACAAATCGTCTTGTAACTTGCTGAATAATTTGACCCCTAGCACAGCAAAATGCCATAGCTACAGCTAGGGGTTACTCAAAAGCTGCTCGAGGTCTTTTTTAAAAAACAAATCCTGTAAATAAAGTAAAAGACGATTAGGGACGGGGATAAGGAGACCAGATCATCTAGCGTTAGTTATTTAAAACCCTCATCAGAAACCGGTTCACACGTCTCTTGAAATTGTCAAGGTTGTATTGATCAAGAAAAGTGGATTGAGGGAGCTGATTCCAAAGCCGAACGAAGAAACGAACCAACGCAGTGCGAACGAAGAAACTAGTCGACCGAGTAACTGTGCGACTGTGTTCTAAGCTCACTTGATAGCAGGTGGGTGTAGTAGCTCTGCGTGTGCTTCGGGAGAAGACCTTCGGCTTCGGTACGCACTCATTTACTGTAGAGCTGCTTCTAACGAAATAATAGTGATAGAAGAGACTAAGTGAAGCCACGTCCCGTCTGACGGAAAGCGGTTGCAACTTGTTAGCATGTTATGTTGTTAGCGGTTGCAACGTGTTAATAAGCTTATGATAATGTATGATAATAAGCTTGTTGTTGGTAAAATATAGTGTCTATCTGTAGTCGTTGCCTAGCATAAATAGAAAATGTTTTCTTATGGTTGGGGCGCTGACAAATTTGAAATCAGAAATTTTTGAATATGTAAGTGGATTTCACAGCTTTTACTTGGAATTCAAACCTGAAAATAGCTTCACGTTCACTTCAGACTATGTCCGTCATTGATGCCACACCTTCAGACTATTGAATTTTGTTTCAGAAATTGACGGGCATTTCCAAATCGTAACGGTCGGGACATTTTGTCCATGTCTCATTTTATGCCCTAAGTTTCACAGAAATATGTATTTTTCGTGCTCCAAGGACTAGGCAATTAAGAATAATGATTAGAATAAGACAATGATTCTTTGTTTACTTTCACTTGTAGTTTTATACATTAAGCTATGAAAATAGAAGACTTGGAATAATCAATATGCTGTACACTAGTTGTGCAAAATATCTGAAAAGAAGTACTATCGATAAAATCTTAACAAATTTTGTCATTTTTCACCCGGTAGATTAGCAGTCTACTTACATTTACATTTTATATTGTTCATCTTTCTTGATTTTAGTTACACCCGAATATCAATTTTTCATGATCATTTATATTGACTCCCCGTTTTTCATAACCTTGTTTATAATAACGATACTGAAATGCAGTCAATTTTGTTATAACGTATTACCATTATGCAGTCATTTGTACCGATACTCAAAAAGTAGGTTAAATCGACTTCTCAAAACAAATCCCAAATATGAATAAGGATTTAAAATTACTCGTACTTACTATATCTAGAAATCCATTAAAATGAAAGTGTAGATTTTATAGAGATCTACAACTGTAGTGTAAACCAGGCACATAGAGCAGAAGTCTATGCGTGAGGAATATCAAATTTTCCTAAGATATCTGCGACAAAAACTAATGCTGACGGTCTACACTTCATGCTTATCAATAGAAATTGACAAACTACACGACTTTTATAAGATCTCAAAAATTGCCTTGTCCGGTTTACAATACGATTTGTAGAAATACGGAAGGTTAGCATTGAGAATCTATGCATTACACATCGCTTAATGCCTAAGCAGAGTAGAAGAAATACATACATTAAACCAAATAATGAATGTCGCACTTTAACATGATTGACTTGATAAGACGTTGTTGCCTGCGAAAATATCTACTCCACTAGTGTAATATCCAGACAGGAATGTCGAACTTCCTGCCTGGAAATTTATATGGTTGAAATAGTTCGTCAGACAAGAAAGTGAATGCTATGATGTATATAGAAAGTTCTAAAGATCGCTTCAAGTGTTCTATGTAGAACAGGCGCCCAGAGGGCTCAGCTTCAAGTGTTCTATGTAGAACAGGCGCCCAGAGGGCTCAGCTTAGCAGGAAAGGTTACCGATTTTTGTTTGTGCTATCATGTAGCATGTACGTCAGGCCTCCCAACGAATTTTAGTGAGAATATAGGCTAAAATTATAGGTCCCAAAAAAATATATAGGCTTTTATAGGTTTTCATAATCTTATTATGTATAGGCATATTATTGTTTAATTGAAATTAAATTTATCGTCATCAATCTTGTTCAATTACATGTGAAACTCCAACCAAACTAATATGATCGTTCACGTAAATTCGATTGCAATTAATAAGTAGGTTTATTATGAGAAGTAGATAAATTACGTAAATGACAAAGTAAAATACGTTGAAAATTGAAGTCAACGACTATCATCCAATACAAGCATTAATACGTTCAAGTGCTATTTAACTTTATGAATATTTTGTACATGTAGGGAGCTATAAAATATTGACATTCATTATAAAAAAACAACTCTTAAAAAATTACAATTTTCTCGGTTATTGGAGAAAGCAGTCTTTGGAAATTAAGAAAAATACTTCGTGAATTGTAAAGTTTTGTACAAAATTTACTTACAGCTTTACCGAACAGAAAACTTCAAAACAAACACTTGTAAAAATGTCCAATCTTTCCACTAAAAAGTTAAAAAGTTCAACAACTGAAAATGTGACACTAGGTAATTAATCTATACAAAAAATGAGGACAAGCAAATTGCTATCACTACAGTCAACTATCTCTCATCAACAGAGTTGAAGTTCGTTATTACAGTCTTTTTTTCTTTATTGTCATTTCGTGGTAAGTTGTCATGTTTACGCAGCAAGATAATGTTGTTTGTCGGTTACCCATGTTAACGGATTGACTAATTCACATCAGTTTAACCGTTGAAAAAGAAATTTACGGGTCCAATCTTGACACCCGAGATTTTCACTACGCTGTTTACCATTAAAAAACACTAAAACCAAAGGACAACATTGATAGAAACGAATTTCATTAAAACTTACCTAAAACACCGTAGTATAAAAAAGCCTTTCACCAGTCAAGATGTAACATCGACAGAAATTTTTAGAATTATAAAATGAATTCGATGCATGAACTGACACATCGATTCAAATGTATTCACTGTCTTTACGCATGTCCTATCAGGGCTGTGTTCGAGGCGGCCTATTTGAAAAGTGCCTCCGCCTCAGACCTCAGCAATAATATAGTATAATATATACCAGCTGTAGTTATAATAGTAACATGGTATAAAGGTGATATGATGCTATACGATATAATTAATTTTTCGTTGTCGGTCTAGTTCTACACACTGATGATTAATCTTGCTATTCTTAACACGGTAGGCCTACGGTAGTCTACAAATTTGGTTGGGTACTGCTTTCTTTCTCTCATCTCTGACCCAAGTACCCAACCACATTCATGCACTCCGAATTATTGAACAGTACTATAGAAGGCTACTACTGTAGTAGTAGCCTTCTATAGTACTGTTAAATAATTTGGAGTGCAATGGCAATCCATTTTTCATGAACATCATGCGTATAGCTAGACCCTCACGTAGTCGGGTAAAGCAACATAACAAATATGACGTTCATATAAAGATCGGATTATGGTCGATTTCTATGAGTTCATGTTTTCTCAACCAGCCTAGATCTACATTTCATTAATCAGAAAGTTAATTTAATGGATCTACTTCACAGACATGGTCGGCTAGCTGCTGCCTATACAATACCCACTAATTAATGAAAATTCATTTATTAATCAAAGGAAACGGCGGTGATGGTGTCCAAACGCCGAAGTAACTAAAATCACAATAGCCGAATTCGCACCATATGTTTTCATAGATTTACTTCTGTTATTGAATAGCGGACACTACGTAAATACACTACAGACGACTGATGAATTACTTGTACGGTAGTAAACCAATGGAATCTATTCAATGGAGGACATGTACGGTATCCAAACTTCATTCAGTAATTTTTTATATTGGGTGGCATAAATTGCATCTATAACAAATGTATATTAAATAACATCAAATAATAGGATTATATCAAATCACATCATTCAATAAAATTTCGAAAGCCGTAGGTGGCCAATTTTTTACGCCTCCGCCTCCACAGCCCTGTGTCCTATAGTTTGTCTATGCTGTCCTTGTATGCCATATTCGTAATTTCAACTATGTTGTAAGACTTCGATCATGTATAAGATTTCCACGATTGTCCCATACTGTGATGAAATGAAAAATTGAAATCTATTAGCAAAAATCAATCCTTATAATTTTCAACTCCATACGTATTGCGTAAACAATGAAAATTCAAACGTTTAGTGAAAAATCCAGTTGTGCAGTTCATGAAATAGTTAAATTATGATTACACTGTATGTACCAGTCACCATGTCAATTATGATGTGAAATCCGCCCCAAGAACTGGGAAAACTATTCAAATCGCATGGATCCATAAGGCGCGATTGTTACGCATGATCAAATATTATCATACAATATAGTCTAGGCCTTAAGAGCCCTGCTGTTTTTAATGTGACTGCAATACAGTCTATTGTTAAGAAACATGACTGCAAATAGAAATTGATAGGGAATTTCCGACTTACCATTTTGTCAATATCGTTGATGCAGAAGACATGTATCTAGTGACAATGGCAGATGGAAGTAAGTCGACAACATTGAGCTGTTTTTCGTTGTCTGCCTGTTGGGGTCTGGAATACTAATGGCCACGACTAGGACTCACTAAGATCATCACAGGAAACCAATTTTCCATTGAATGTAGTGCAAATTCAGACCTGTATTCAGGCTGACTAGAAAATTATTCACGGCATAAGATGTACAGTCAGTTAATTTAGATTGTGAGGAATAAATCGGTGTGAAATGCCATTAGACGACGTTGAATTGTTCTCCAAACTGCACCACACTGAATCAGATATATATTAAGCATTTAATAAATCACATCCACCTTCAACGGTGAGACATGGAGATAACCAAGTCAATTTTCTCAGTCGACATTCGCCTGCAATTGTGAAAGTTGATGATCGGCTGTTCCCTGTTCCCTCTGCAAGTTGCCGGCGTTGACTGCGCTTCACGGCCTGGCCAATCACGTAAGCGAAAGGGGCGATCGATCACAAGATAGCAAAACATTGCGCTGCTTGAAAATGCGTGTCGTGCGTGAAAAAGTGCTTATGCCGCGTCAAACAGAAAATTCGCGCGCGCCATTTGCTTCAACTGAATCACAACCAAAGGCAATTGTATTAGTAACAGAGTGACTAGATTGCCTTTGCAGACGCAAGCATATGGTTCATGAGTGACATTACCGCCCGTCAAAATGAATTGGACACAACTCACACTTCCAAGATCGCCCGATATGCACAACACAAGGATTCGATAGAAAAGAAATTGAAATGAACGCAATGCATGCACGGCGATGTTCTTTACTTATTATGCTCACTGAAATCATAGTTATAAAAATAGCAAAAAATTGCCCTGGTTATTACATGTTACGCAAAAAAATAATATTCCTGTCGAAATTATGCACGCGTTCGAGTCTGGCGGCCTACGGTGTACTCTCGCACACTTCGGCAAAAGTAGAAACATATAATGCAATCAAGCATAAAACTAAACGCTTCGATTTAATAATACTTAAAACAAGATGCCGAATTACATCATCGATCTTCAGTTCATCGCTAGACCACAAAATATTGGTTAATGATTTTTTACTATAGAGCCAAAATAAATAACATCACGAAAAAAAGAACACATCGAGCCAAATCTTCTACACATCTTTGCGGAAAACGCAATAGAGCCAAACTTAAGCTCTACACTACCTCACTCACCTTCAAGTAAAGTTTCATCAAAATCCATCCAATACTCTGTCCTACACAGCCTTCACAATCTGACGAAAACGACAAAAATTCAACCCTTAAAACACACAACTAGCCAAAATTTCGGCGCATCTTTGCGGAAAACGCAATAGAGCCAAACTTAAGCTCTACACTACCTCACTCACCTTCAAGAAAAGTTTCATCAAAATCCATCCAATACTCTGTCCTACACAGCCTTCACAAGTTTGAAAATATGGCCTATTCAGCGACATTTCAAATCCTCAAACACACATCGAGCCACAACTTCTGCGCATCTTTGCGGAAAACGCAATAGAGCCAAACTTAAGCTCTACACTACCTCACTCACCTTCAAGCAAAGTTTCATCAAAATCCATCCAATACTCTGTCCTACACAGCCTTCACAAGTTTGAAAATATGGCCTATTCAGAGACATTTCAAATCTCCAAACACACATCGAGCCACAACTTCTGCGCATCTTTGCGGAAAACGCAATAGAGCCAAACTTAAGCTCTACACTACCTCACTCACCTTCAAGTAAAGTTTCATCAAAATCCATCCAATACTCTGTCCTACACAGCCTTCACAAGTTTGAAAATATGGCCTATTCAGAGACATTTCAAATCCTCAAACACACAACTAGCCACAACTTCTGCGCATCTTTGCGGAAAACGCAATAGAGCCAAACTTAAGCTCTACACTACCTCACTCACCTTCAAGTAAAGTTTCATCAAAATCCATCCAATACTCAGTCCTGCACAGCCTTCACAAGTTTGAAAACATGGCCTATTCAGCGACATTTCAAATCCTCAAACACACAACTAGCCACAACTTCTGCGCATCTTTGCGGAAAACGCAATAGAGCCAAACTTAAGCTCTACACTACCTCACTCACCTTCAAGTAAAGAATCACCGCAAAGATGCGCAGAAGTTGTGGCTCTATGTGTGTTTGAGTATTTGAAATGCCGCTGAATAGGCCATATTTTCAAACTTGTGAAGGCTGTGTAGGACAGAGTATTGGATGGATTTTGATGAAACTTTACTTGAATGTGAGTGAGGTAGTGTAGAGCTCAAGTTTGGCTCTATTGCGTTTTCCGCAAAGATGCGCAGAAATTTTGGCTAGTTGTGTGTTTTAAGGATTGAATTTTTGTCGTTTTCGTCATATTGTGAAGGCTGTGTAGGACAGAGTATTAGATGGATTTTGATGAAACTTTACTTGAAGGTGAGTGAGGTAGTGTAGAGCTTAAGTTTGGCTCTATTGCGCTTTCCGCAAAGATGTGTAGAAGTTTTGGCTCGATGTGCTCTTTTTTTCGTGATGTTATTTATTTTGGCTCTATAGTAAAAAATCATTAACCAAAATATTCTGGAATGTGATCTGCATCCAGGCTTTCAGCAAACGTTCGACTTAGATGTTGTTTGATAAAACCAAATAGAGGACTAAAAGAAAAACGAATCAAGTAGCATTCGATAAGTTTAAGCAGAACAAGTATGTATATTACATCAGAATTTACACGGAAATTTCCGGACATGCGCAACCGTTTCTATTCCGTGAAGCGTCCGTAAATCATGAATTTAAAGTCCGAGAAACGGAAGCCCGATGGATTTCCGTATACTGCCGTTCTTTATCCGTAGTCTCGCGGACAAAAGTGTGAGTTAATGGAAGACCGACGGATGTCCATTTCTTACCCGTTTTGTCCGCGGACAAAGCTTGCTCGGCGGGATACCAATTACGAGGAGTACTGCAATTATTAGGTCTTATTTGCAGATCTTTTGTTAATGGACGCCATATATTCATTAAGCCCATTTGTAAAATTGTAATGATAATTTTTCTAACTTCCTTGGGGATCAATTTATCATAGAATTCGTGAAATTAACAAGAGGGGCAATATATAATTTGTGCATACTACGCGAACGTACTTTTTAACGTCGAAAGCACGAACGTACCTTGCGAACTTATATTAATTTTCGTATTGAAGTTCTACTCAAGTATTGAAACGTTACGCACTTCTCTGAGGCTTAATGTGAACGTTCATGTCAAGTTTTCGAACGTACCGTTCTGGGCGGGTTATTGCCCTCGGGCACCATGAGCCACTTCGCAACTATTTTTCTAGGCGCGCATGTGTGTTCACAAAATAGTTCAATCCAGCGGAGCTAGCTATACCTTTGCCAACACTATCGAAATCTGAAAAATGGATCATGGTGTCATACTCTCCCTTACTGGTGAATCTGTTGCGGTCACTGTTACAAAATCACCAAATAATTTTTTGAAAATATTAAGCTAAAATGATGGATGGAGGATGGCTATAAGATTACTTGGGATATAGAGAGGGAAATCAATCGATGAATCACGAGGGAATTATTAAGTCATTTCACGAGCTATGTCCTAGAGGGTCGCATAGCTGTAGCTCCTATACTATCATCACTGGTATTTGCCAGATGAAGGCTTCGGCCGAAAATTTGTGATTTCAATATCTTGATACATTCGAGTTTATTAACACATACATAGGCCTTTGAATTTCTTTCCTTTTTTTGATAAAATATTATTTCTTAAATATCCTTTCACATTCATCGATGCAAATATCGTCATTACGAGATACATTTCACTTCTTTTTTTAGCACCATGGCTAGATTACACACAATATGATAATTATCTCAAATTCATTTATTGTCTAATCCATCAATATAATGGCATCTAAAGAGCCTTAATCTCGCATTTCAAACTTATGGAGAAAGTTCAAAGAAAAACAAATCACATCAATCACAAATTTATATTTAAAAAATGTAAAAAAAGTTTAATACTTTTCAGACGGTTAAGAAAGTCAAAAGAGATCAGTCTTGTTTCAAAACGTTGATAAAGGCTTCCCTGGGCACTTCAATCTTTCCGATCAGTCTCATTTTCTTCTTCCCCTCCGCTTGTGCTTTCAAAAGTTTCATTTTCCGCGTTGGATCCGATCCAGATTTCTGCAAGAGAAGAGTATTTTATTTTAGTTGCTTTTCAAGGATATGGGAGTACGTTGCTAATTTGGCAATGCATTTGTTGTGAAAACTGTAATCATTTGACGTTTCGCAGATAGAGGTCTCAGTGGCACAGTAGTTCCTAGCGATCTTCTGGTCCAGAGGGTGAGCCCCGAAAGTGTCATTGGAAGTCGTCAGGAAGGGCATCCGGAGTAAAAGATCACAACGCTTCAGTTAAAGTCAGAATATATCAGCACCGTCCAAGCCCCAGTATGGGGGGAGTAGTGACGTTAATCCAGGGATGCGGAGTCCTATCATTTTGATAGGACTCCGGGTGGCAAATATATAAAGCCTAGTTTTTTTAAAAATAAGCTGGTAACCTACTTCAGAGATCATTGTAGGCTTACCTCAACCTATCTTTGGTGATCATTGCTGTATCAATTATCAATCATTTTCGATGAAAGTTTATCAAATGTGACTTTAAGTTGGATGCATACGACTCGGCTCCTCCCATCTTTTTGATGTGTGCTTCACACGGTCTTTTTCCAGTCTCTACCAGGCAGGAAAAGCCCCATCCTTTTCCAAAAAACATGATTACACTTTCGATTTTAATATCCGCTTTAGAGGAGCAATCACACACGATTAGCGTGAGGTTAAGAGGTAATGTTCTCAAATAAACTAGTATTTCGTTTTTGTCTCTGATGTGACCTTTGGCGCGTAGGTGTGATCGAGGCTAGGAAGGCTTGTCTTCTCTACTAAATCACCTAGTGAAAAGACAATCCTTTCTTCGCTATCACGGTTCATTCCTTCAACTATTACAAGCTTTGCATGCAGCAGTGTCTCTGTATTTTTGTTTGACGGAGAAAGTTGACATCCAAACAGTGGCATCTATGCACGAGGATAAATAATTTGTTTGTATTATATTTCGGGTCTAGTTATAGGCCGGAGTCCGACTCCGACTCCAGCAAAAATCATAGGACTCCGGGACTCCGACTCCGCATCCCTGCGTTAATCCATCATTTGTCCAACCCTCAAACCTCAGCAGAAGAGACAATAAACGAGGAGTGAGAGTAAGTAGAAAGAAGAGTACCAGCCGGGTGACTCGTCCATTGGATGTCATGGGTAATAGTCCGGCAGCCAGAACGAGGCCGAAAGTGAGACTTTTACAGAATGATGTACACCCTATGCCTACAACGGATCTACGCGTCTGCCGAGTTCTAGTGAGTTCGTCTTCATGACAGACAGGATCGAAGGAAAATACATGTTGATCCAATGGGACGTAGATTGCAGTTTTTGGTTGAAGTAAAATTTTCCATGTTTTCTCTGATTAAACAAAAGGTACTAAGCCAATTTTTGACAAGGAATGTCTTCAAGTCATTTCTTATCATGTTCATGCATCCCCGTCTATGAAGTCTAACACATTCAGACTTGGCAAGCCTCCTAATGACGGCAAGCACAAGCATTTTAATCCACATTTAGCCACATCCTTGCATGCATTAGCGATCAGAAACATGATAATAACACACGCACATCATAAAGTTGGATGTATACGACTCGGCTCTCCCATCCTGTTGATGTGTGCTTCACACGGTCTTTTTCCAGTCTCTACAAGGCAGGAAAAGCCCCATCCTTCTCCAAAAAATATGAGTATACTTCTGATTTTGATATGCGCTTTAGAGGAGAAATCACACACCTGATGACCTGAAGACATTCTATGTCAAAAAATATTTCTCTGGGTTTCGTACTTTCCGCTCAATTACAGAAAATTCCATTTTTGCCAAAAACTGCAATCTGCGTCCCGTTAGATTAACACGCGTTCTTCTTTGATCCTGTCTGACAAGAAGAGGAACTTGATAGAACTCGGCAGACGTGCCGATTCGTAGTAGGCATAGAATGTGCAACATTTTGTGAAAGTCTCGTTTTCGGACTCATTCCCTGCAGAAACTCGTTCTGGCTGCCGGACTACAACTTAACCACGGGTTTTTGTCAATACTAAACTATTTACTCTGAGCACGTCTGTATGAGCGTGTCGGACGCTCTAAACATGAAACAGCGTCCTACAAGAATAAGCGAGAGGACGACTTGGAAATGCTTTTTAAATGTGCCATTATCACTTTAGCGCTACTAAGCTATTTAAGCTTATTAAAGCTTAAACTCCAAAATTGCATCAGACATATTTATGACATGATTTGGGACTTCATGTTCACATGATCCTCTACTCATGCTGAAACTCAATTCTTTACGTTGAAAGTTTATCTAAACAATTTTGAAAAAATCGCATAATCATGGTTCCCTCGCTGTCGCGTGAAATATGACGTCACATTTTTCTTTCCTTTTTCTTGCGAAAAGAACGCTCGACGCTCATGGTACCGTAATATTTGAAGTCACAATGGGCACTGCATTGCATGCGACGTCGCAAAGGTGACACGCACGGTAAACCAACAGACATTGATTGTAAACTATCTTGCGAGTGAAGTGCAGCTGTGTGAAAAATTGACCACTCTATCAATCTGCCGTGCTTTATCTGGTTCCCTTTCTTGTCAGACACGATCAAGGAAAACGCATCCAATGAGACGCATGCAGCTTTTGGAAAAATGAAATTAACTGTGTTTTATCTAATCAACTGGAAAATGCTGAGTCCAGAGCCGCAATATCTTCAGGTCAGATCCTATCATGTTTATGAACATTTATCTATGGAGCTAAACACACTCAGATTTGGCAGACCTGCTACTGTCGCAAGCACCAGCATGTTGGCCCACTTGATTCACATTGAACTACATTCTCGCAAACACCGCCCATCAAAAGCTTGACATACACGTGATAGGAAATGACCTGAAGACATATCATGCCGAAAATTAAGGCTCTAGAATTAGTACTTTTCGCTTTATCAGAGAAAAGTTAGAAAACACAAGAAAATTAAATTTCTGACAAAAACTGCAACCTGCGTCTCATTGGATTAACTGTTCTTTCTTTGGTCCTGTCTGATAGGAAGAGGGACTAACTAGAACTCGGCAGACGTGCAGATTCGGAGTAAGTAACAAGTGTACATCACCATGTAAAAGTCTCCTTTTCGACCTCGTTCCCTGCGAAAACTCGCTCCAACATTACCTGACACTCGTGGTTTACATTGATAACAATAAAAGCCGGTTCCTGGCTTCCATATAATGCCAGGTTTCATGTAAAGATTCAGAACTTACTATTTTCTGAATAACATCCTTGCGATACGGTTTCACCTCAGATTTTGCAAGCACTTTCTTGCCATGACAGACCTGCGGCGAACAAGAACAACAAGGATTTGAGTATAATGAAGAGAAGACTGTCACAGACGAGATCTTACCTGAACCCTGATCAGATACTGCTGCCTGGGAATCTCCTCCCCTAATTTATCCGCCAGAGTCTTGGCCCGGTATTGAGCACGTGAAGAGTGAACCAACATAGCAAGTTCGTCAATCTTGACTTCATTGATGACCACCTGAAGAAACGTTGAAGTGCAATGACCGCATCAACAGACATGAACAATCTTCCGAAATATACTACAATTCCTGACCTAGCTACAGGAATTTTAGAAGATCAAGAGACTTTGTCCAGTAGCAATGTTGATCACATGTGCACACACGTGATGCGTTACATGCATCGATGTTTAGCACTGGCGGATATAATTGTGTAGCCTTATCAATAAATTGATTGGATTACATGTGTATTTTTGATTCAAATCCTCTGGTTTTTAAGTAAAGTGAATTTGACTGCTAAAGATTCATTTTGCTTTCCTTATTTGTGAATTTGATTGCGATAATGTAGAACTAAATACATTAGCGAAACTGATTGCACATACAGTCAAATAAAGCGATTCTGTTTGCCGTTCAAGCGAATTTGATTGCAAAATTGAAGCATGAAATACATTGGCGAAATTGATTGCGTTATCAATTGATATACGCGAATATGTCTCCAAATTAGGTGAATTTGCTTGAAAAAACTTGCATTAATGAATTTGCTTCCACTAAAGCGAACTTGTTTGCATTCTTCAGGAATGTGGGTAGAAAAACCTGTAAGTGCATTGATCACTGCATGAGTTTCTTATATTTTTCACTTCCTGTTGAATAATCCATATTCATGGCTACTTACTTACAATTTGATTTGCAGTAGTGTGCTAGCATTTTATTATCATTTACAGTTACTGATTTGCTGATGCAGTCCGGTCTATTGAAAACTCTCTGAAACATCTTTGGTAATCCACCAGTTAAGATTTTTAAAACATTATCTCTTTTCTAGTAGTGTCTTTCTGACATCTAATGGATCCCGAAGGAGGACATCAACACTTAAATATCTTCAATTGCCACTGGCTTTCTCAGGAATTGATTCCTGAGAAAGCCAGTGGCAATTGAAGATATTTAATCATACCCCAGGAATGGCCTCACTTGAACTAATACATCAACACTTCAGTCCTCACCTCCAATTTCACCAACGACGCCACCTCATAACCTTTGTCCTCATAGTCCAGACTTGCATAGCCGGACGTCTCCGACTTGAGACGATCGTAGAAGTCGATGACAATCTCAGATAGAGGAAATTCACAGCGGAGAAGGAGACGGGAGGTGTCGATGTACATTTGGTCCAAAACTGTTCCACGTCGACTCTGTCAAAGGAAAGGAAGCCTAGATGCGGAGCAGAGCTGATATTCAGATGTCGGTTCAAAATAAAAATCTTGGCAAGGCTTTCAAGCGATCTATAGCTCACGTAATTTGGAGTTGATTTGTGCTAATAGCCTTGCGGGTATAAAATAAAAATACTCTGTTGAGTAAATTTTCGATTTAATCTTCGTCAGACTCTCACATTTGATGAAGGCATGAATAACAAGAGCTTTTATAAGAAAGATGAAAAGAAAGATTGTCACTTCACAATTAGGAAGATTCTCTGATGCCATCAATCCGGCAGGGTGTCAAGTTACATCACCGTTGGATATTTTCCCCCGCCTCCTGTGATGAGCGGTCAGCAAACGCGGTGAGGGGCGATGATTGTTCCTGTCTATTGTCACAGGTGGGTCGGTCTGTTGACAAAAATCTTAGCGTGCGGTTTCCCATGCAGCCATTCATCACGTTGCTTTCTTTGGCGATATGAAATGCCTCTAATGCTAGGCGCGTACGATTGCACTTTTCTTTCCCTAGGATCATCCATTTGATTGTGTGGCCGTTGTTTGTGCCATGCTGCTGAAGATGCTGGTGGACATGCGATGAGGGGGAATTCAAATGTTCTAATATTCGAGAACGGGCAGTTCTCTCACTCTGTCCGATGTACACTGCTTTGCAAGTTGGGTGGGAACACATGATTTTGTACACAATATGCTTAGTAAAGCATTTACTAAGTAAATGCTTTACTAAGTAAAGCACGTAATTTAATAAAGTACGTACTAATAAATAATAATAATAATAAATACTAAATAATACATACTAAATAATAAATACTAAATAATAATAATAAAATACTAATAATAAAGTACGTAGTAGTTTAATAAAGTACGTACTAAGTAAAGCACGTAATTTGACTTTTAACCACTCCGATCGTAGTAATGGTGATATCAATGTATGCAGCAGCTTGTTTAATTAGCAATTAAAATGCAACTTTTAACACAATTTGAAAAATAATTATAATACAACAGCGGAAAACAAGCCAAAATATCCAGTTATCATCAGGAAGAAAAATATAGGGCCACTGAAATTTCACGATTACTACTACATTTACATATTATGCTCCCAGATTATGAAGTTTATAATGAAGTTGTTAATCGATTTTTCAGGAGCTATAGTAAATAGGCCAATAGAACCAGTACGCATATCACTGAGTGTCATACTGCATTCCTATCTCAATTTTACTAAGTCACGATCTGATGCAAGTGTAAAATTACATACATGTCTACAGCTGTACTCGCAGCTTACGATGCCCTGGAGAAATGCATACATAGATAATGGTTATTAATTTCATTCCAACAGCGACTATTGTAGTGAATGCTATGGTGCATTATTTCACAGATGCCTTCTCAGAGCCGGCAACAATCGTCGTTGCTGCCGGCTTCTGAATTAAAAACCACCACCTAAGAAACCATCCAGAAACTTCCAGACTTCTGCATGTGCATGAATCATAACACGCATTCACTACAATAGTAATCATACCTAGTTTCTTCAGACATCAATGATCCTTACAGCATAGTGGCCTTGCGGCCGATTTTGTTAACGGCTTATAGACGGCATTACTGCAATAATCCCGCATAGAATTCACTACAACATACTGTTCAATCAAAGTCTAGCGGTACATATATGGTTTGAGACTGAAGCAAATTCATAACCCCGTCTTAAATAAAAGCTGTAGGCAGAGGGATATAATGATTGTCATATTTGAACACTTTTTAAGATGCTAAATTTTGCAAATTATTCATGTGTTTATATACTAGCGATTGGGAACCTCTATATATATATATATATATATATATATATATATATATATATATATATATATATATATATATATATAATATATATATATATATATATATACATACATATATATTAAATCTCAACAGATGTAACCACCACGAGACATGTTTCGGCCTGTTGGGCCTCATCAGTCGTGGGTAGGTTTGAACCAGCGACGTTGGAGCTAGAGGACGTGCAAGCATACCCTCTAACCACAAGGCTATCGGACCATCTGTTGAGAGCGTGAATTAGCCAGGAAGGCACTGTTTTTAACGCAGGCACGTGGAGGGCGGACTGCTTTCTGCAATCACTTAATACCGCATCCGAGATTGAGGCGCTTCACGCAGGCGCACACATATATATATATATATATATATATATATATATATATATATATATATATATATATATATATATATTTATGAAATTCTATATCCAAAAATAACCCTTCTTATAGTACAAAATAATTGAGCCCCCCAGTAGCCACGCAAAACAGCTCATTGCTGCGGATGTGTTCAGTTCCTTACCATGCAAAGTTGAAGAACAGTACTGATATATTCTTCAGGGAAAATCAGCGAAGCTGTCATAATTGGTTCCTTGAATTCGACGATGATATCCATTGGAGGAAGCTGAAAATAGAAGATTTCAGTCATTAAGATGCTTAAAAAAAGGTAGCAATTAAGGCAGCAATGTACAATAAATCAAAAAAACAAACTGCCAAGAAAAGAATGAAGCCAATTTCTCTAGGAATGGAGTACTCTGAGAATGTTCTTCAGAGAATGGCTCCTAGCCGATGGAGGGAGTAGTGAAGTATAGACTATCATAAAGACAAGATTCATTCATTCCACGACTTTTCCGTCCTGTGTGCTCTATGCCTAAAGGAATGGAAAAAAGGTCGATTCGGCTTTAGTCCGATTGCCCTTCCTGCCGACTTCCAACGACAATTTCGGGGCTCGACCTCTGGACCAAAAGATCGCCAGGGCAAGCACTTAACCGCTGTGCCAGGGAAACCACACTAGCATGTCTTTATCTTGTGGTCAGTAGTAATAAAGTGCGATAATGAGATCGTTATTATGAAATTCGTAGCGAACTCTGATAAAAAGCCTTGCTTGTGAAATGCATGTCAAACAATCTGAGGTAAAAGAATGCTTACAGAGCTTACATGAGTCCTGTATGAAATTTATTTTCCTTTTATAATAATTTTAACAAAGATGTCCAATATTACACTCGACACTTGCAATAAACGGGAAAGAAGTAAAAATGTTGAATTACCTTGGACACATTGTAGATCATCAGTTCTTCTCCACCATATAAGCTGATATTTTTCTGTCCATGTATCTTGACTGCAAGGAAAATAAGAGTGTCATTCGATGACAGACATTGCATCTTAGACTTGCAAAATGGGTCAAAATTCTCCGGATCAGAGTCGCTCGGACTGTTATGAACACTTTTGCGATAGCATCATTAAGTCATCCTCTCATGCTTGACTTCATCTCAATTGACGACTTCCAATGACACTTTCAAGGCTCGACCTCTGGACCACAAGATCGCTAGGACAGTAGGACACGCACTTAACCACTGTGCCACGGAGACCACATAGGGCATAGCAAGCCTAAAAGTTGAATCAGCTAAACCTATTTGAAAATTGAAGAATCGATACGACACTTAGAACGCAACTAGGTAATATTGTCGAGATGTATTTCGAAATAAGTGAGAGACAATTTTACCGTTTTTTGATTTTGTTTTAGAAATTGAATATTCGAAAAATTATCCTAATCCTATTACAGTATTTATAGGTGGGAGAAGTTTGATCGTATTATTTTAGATCTTTAGAGCGGCTGATTTTCATTCACGTGATGTCTCGCCATTACGTATTATACATCAACGAAATTTCCACGCATCCACACCGGGATTTATTGCACCCCATAGAGTAAGTGTATTACGTAGAGTAGCAACTCAGCATCAATTGCATCCCCGGTGTGCATAAAGCTTCGATTTTATTAAATGAACTCCAGTAGAGACACAGTGCTAATAATGTGAGATTCTTTGCAGCTTGGAAGAAATTATCACGGCATTGACTGATCATGATAGCAATGTAGGAGGAATATAAGTATTTTACTAATCCATGATGTGTGGTCTCCGTGGCACAGTGGTTAAGTGCTTGGCCTTGCGATCTTTTGGTCCAGAAGTCGAGCCCCGCAGGTGTCATTGGAAGTCGGCAGGAGGGGCATCCGGACTTAAAGTACTACAACGCTCCATAAGTTTGACTATGTCAGCACCGTCCAAACACCAAGTATGGGGAGTAGTGACGTGCAAGCATGACAACCATGATGACTGATCCATGTCATGACAACCTTCGAGAGGCAACGTTTGTCAAATTAGCAATTCGATGGGTTACTATTACTTTAATGCTCAGTCTTAAGTGTATTTTCTTTAGCGTGATCATATCACAGACTATTTGCCACTGGTATAGCAAAATTGCATAATCAGATACAATGATCATAATTAACTTTAAAGATGAAAATGCGTCCACATTTCTCTTCAGATTCAAGAAATGAAATATAAAATCATGGTGATGAAAACTGAATTAAAAGTTCAAAATTTTGGCCAAGAGGCACTATAGCAAGGGTGCGCAACCTTTTACACTTTTCGGCCGCCATTTCGAAGGCCGAAAGAATCACGGCCGCACTTAATATGTGTGCAAACAACTAGGTCAATAGCCAATCCTTTTTATATTCCACCACTCAAATCAGCTTTCCCTGATGAATGACGCAGTTAAAATGGCATAAAGGCCTACTTCGTGAAGAATGAGTTAGCAAGTTAATCCATATACGACCGACCGTCATTATTAAGGTGTTATTAGCACTTGAAAAGTTGAAAGCATATTTTTGTAAGGGCAACCGAAGGAGAAAACAATTTACCAAGCTATTGTAATAATTCATAAAGGAATCACGAGCCATACAAAATTCATACATTCATTCATCACAGGGCCGGTGATCTAGCAAGCACCCTTATTCAGGCCATGGACTTGAAGCTAGCGCGAGCGAACAATTCGAGCAAACTACAATTGTCCCTTCTGTTTCTTTTAGCTGATGACTCTAGCCATGAATGCACATGAATGTAACTTCCCTAAAATATTCTATTCATGAGTTATCGAACTGCTTGAACGCCTTCATCGCAACTCCAGAAGTATCCGCAATATATAATTACATGTACAATATTCCTTTCATTTACTTCTCATTGTCACGGCCGCACTTTGCCTCTGCTACGGCCGCGGGCGTACGGCCGCAGGTTGCACACTCCTGCACTATAGGATCTCAACTTTCCCATGAAGACTTACATTGTAATGCGGCTCATGAAATTGCCTTGATAATCAGCTTAATTTCCGCTTAATTAAGATACCCGGAACCTAATAGTAAATGTTTATTCCTTTTCATATCTAACAAGTCTCACACTACTAACATAGTGGGTCCACGTCGCTAGTATATAAACACAGGAATAATTTGCAAAAGTTTAGCTTCTTGAAAATTGATCAAATGTTTTTTAGACCGCATCTCAGACGCAATCTACACAAAAACTGGATCTTTCGATGCATAAAAATTTTCTCAGCATGGTGACATTTTTTGAGCCGACACTACACTATGTACCTGATGATTGGCCCTAACATTATCGGGCACAGAGCGGCAAGGCCCGCTTCATCTCCAACTCACCTTTGTAGGGGACACTGGGGACGGTTAGAATCAGGTCGGCCTTGTGCTCTTGTTCCAATCGTTGTCGGAAAACATCCATGTGAAGAAGACCGAGGAACCCAAGTCTCCAACCCGATCCCAATGCAGGACTGAAACAGTGACATACGTATGTAAGAATCTGAATAGAACGGTGAACCAAAAATCAACATAAACTGAAAGGAAAAGATCTGCATTCATAGCCTGAGGGTCGTCTTTGAGCAAAACGAATCTCATGTAGCGCTGCCGTGACAGATTGGAGAAAAGTTGTGATGACACCAGAACTTGCGCTTCGATTATTATCTTTATACGCTGAATTTTAAGGGTGACTGACCAACATCTATCTTCAGGGTGGACTCAGCAATGAGATGATAAGTAAGTTTAAGTTAAAACGAACGAAAATCACAAAAAGTCGGTGTTGAATTAAAGGCTGCATTGACTGGAACAAAACAGAGATCGTCACAGGTGAATCCAATTACATACAAACCTAGCACACATCTTAAAAGTGATCATACTATATAATGATTTCCTTTCCGCCCATCTCTGCTCCTGAAACAGGGACTAGGTTACTTCTCTGATTGATCTCATCCTTGAAATCATGAGATGGCGGAGCAATACATTCAAGAAAAAGATGCAATGCATGGTGAGACGGTCAAAATACAGAACAGGGTGACCGCGCCTTTTAAAGAGTGAACTTTGAGGAGTTTTGAGGACGCTCTAGAGAGCTAAAGCAATGCAATTCCATGGATGAACATCATCATCATTTTAACTGAAGATTACATAGCTGCAATGTAGCATGGAGAGCTAAAATCGATTCAGACAATGCAAGGACTACAACAATTTCTATGTTGTTCAGGACACACCAACTCTATTTCAGTGGAATTATTTTATAGACTGATTTTGTTCAACTATTTGACGAAATGACTGATGCTCTAAGGAGCTTTATTGTGACTGATTGAGCCTGATAGTTGCCAAATGGGCACAGAAAAAGCATTGCTGATTTTCCACGATCAATGAAGAGTTTTAGACGATTTTTAGAAGCGCCACTAAGTTCTGAATGAATTTTTGAATGGGATGTTCCATTGAAACTTGCAATCAGTATTTACGCCGAGTAGCATATGTTTGCAGAATTGCCTATTTGTGCTATAAAACAGGTAATTTGAGAAATTTCTTAACTACAATTGAGTTGTGGATCAATTTAACTCCAACTTGCTTTGTTCAAGCCAATCAGCAGTCATTGGCAAAATTAATGATTTGATATATTGAACGACCTAAATAGTGTCACCAACTATTCATAACGGATTATCATTCTTATACACCGCTATATGAACTTAGTAAGACTTTCAAACAAGAAGTAAATAATTTGTCAGAAATCCCAAAATAGCGGATCTCAATGTGAACTTTGTGTGCCTCGCGTGTATTGTGTGCGATAACAATTATCGCTCATTTTACCTTGTATTCGAACACAATTTTTTTTTCAGAGAATGATTTCATAAGTTGTAATACGAAATGTCTCATACCACATGCTTTTATATTTATTGAAGCAAAATTTCATGATGAATGCTTTCAAATGCAGCAGACAGGTTTAGTGCCTTTGTCGAAACAGCCTTTTGACTCTCAATCGCACTTTAAGCATTGCGATTCACAAACACGGTAGAATGCACGTACCATGAGAAATGCAAAGTCCTGACAGCTTCCTTAAGCGAATTGCAATCATTCTGCAAATGGTGGAAAGAATGTCAATCTCAATTTGGGTGTATTTGCTTGCTAGTCATTTTTAAGAAGAGAGTCCAAGAATAAATACTCATATTCGAAAGGAAATCATTTAAATTTATTATTACAGGTTTTTCCACCCACATTCGTGAAGAATGCAAACAAGTTCGCTTTAGTGGAAGCAAATTCATTAATGCAAGTTTTTTTCAAGCAAATTCACCAAATTTGCAGACATATTCGCCTATATCAATTGATAGTGCAATCAATTTCGCCAATGTATTTAATTCTGCATTATCGCAATCAAATTCACAAATAAGGAAAGCAAAATGAATCTTTAGCAGTCAAATTCACTTTACTTAAAAACCAGAGGATTTGAATCAAAAATACACATGTAATCCAATCAATTTATTGATAAGGCTACACAATTATATCCGCCAGTGCTAAACATCGATGCATGTAACGCATCACGTGTGTGCACATGTGATCAACATTGCTACTGGACAAAGTCTCTTGATCTTCTAAAATTCTTGTAGTTAAGTCATGAAGCACCCTAATTCGATGCTCTGCAGTGGACAATCCAACTGGGACACTCGCAATCATGTTGATGTTGTTGTCCTCCCGTAAGAGGGATCGCAGCTTCAACTTGAAGTCGTTTATTCTGGCATACGGGCCTCGTGAACTTCCCCTGATCCTTAGCTTTCACCCGAAATATCCGACAAACTGGACTCTATCACGATGCTAGACATTCAGGTTGATTAATCGCGAATTTGCTTGTTTCATAGTTACTTTGGGTGCGGGACATGCGAACATGAGACGTATTCATGAATTTGGAATCACTGCATACGGATTTGCTTGCGCTAATTCGACGATGAGCGAATTTGTTTGCAATAAGCATGGAAATGCTGATGTTCCATGGAAGTAGCTTGTGCTATCGTGAATATGCTTTCACTGTTTGCGATTCTGTATGGAAAAAACTGTACATTGCATACCATTGCGAATATGAAAATGATTATGGATGCAGTCGCCTTCACAGCGAGAGGCGGCATTATCTTCGAAACATTCCAACTCTATCCGTTACTGACTAATGCGGCCTCAGATGGCGGAGTTGTTCCAAATTCAAGTCTCAATAAATTCTCATTCTACTTTTGAATTTATTACTACATTGCATGGGCATCATTTGCGAAGCTGCGCTTGAATTGCAAAATTCATCGGAAACATTTCTCTTTACCGATGATTTTCGTCCAAACTATAAAAATCTTCGAAAAGTATATTCCACACGCTTTCTAGAAGTCAGTCGAATTTTGAGATTCAGACTTTTTTTGAGGTATTTCGAAGCTGCCTCTCGAGAAAGTTTACTCTCAACTTTCTGCCATGATTCATTTTGTCACGATAATCGGATGCAACTGCATCCCGGACTGATGGTGACAAGTTCATTTGAATTAACATTACAAATGGCAACTGCTAATGCCTATCTATAGTTGAAAAATCAGCCTGTAAAAAATGTGCACTGATTCGATGTTGGTATGTCCTGAAACATAGAAATTGTAGTAGTCCTTGGATAATGTTAGTTTTTATGCGGATCAGGGAACTGCATGAGAATAATAACCATTACTATGGAATAATGTAGGAACGGTTTTAACCACAGAATTAGACAGGTCGTCTCTTCTTCTGTTTAACTAGAAAGGAAGTATTGGAACATGTAACGTAAATGAAATGGCACAATCTGCTGACTAAATACCATAGCAATCGAACAATGAGCAGCCAGTTCAACATTAAACACGCCAAATTTTGCCAAGTTTCAGTGACTGTTATCAACCGGATCACACAGCAAAGAGACACAGTCGATGTCAAGTTCTACAGAGAAGTTTGTGAAAGTTTTTTCATGCGCCTGCTAACTTTTTTGATAATGATCGGAGGACCTAACATTGTCGAGAAAACTTTTGCGCAATGATCTGAATTCTTCGAATCTGAGGGAGTCGTGGCGATCGGAGCATTTTGAAGGAATTCAGAGCAATCCGCAAGCGACGCACGACTATTTTTCCTATCTCTGGATGGCATTGAGAATTTCTTTTTGCCCACTTATTAAGTTCCTGCATGTGCCATCTGTTTGAATCAGTTTGCACTTCTAGCAAAGTGATATGATTAAACAATCTAATTCTGTGATTGTAGCAGTGGCACAATATGCTGACATAATGCCATAGAAATCGAACAATGAGCAGCCAGTTCAACATTAAACACCCCAAATCGTGCGAAGTTTCAGTGACTGTCATCAACCGGATCACACGGCTCTTGAGGAGGCAAGGTCGGATTAGAGGAGTTTTGAGGAGTTCGGGCACCCGGTTTTCAAACATGTTCTGCAATTTAATGGCTACGCTACATAGAATGTTCAAATGTGAATTGACATACTTGTAGACTGCGGAGTAAATCCACTCAACTGCTTTACTAATATAATGAGAAACTGTTATCACCATGACTGCGTAATGCGTGTCATGCATAATTTAGCATAAACGTATTTTGACTTTAGTAAACCAATGTAGATCGGAAAGCGCGACTGCTTTCTATATGCTTTACAATGCAAAACGTATTATGAAAGACGCATCTTTTTTATGACCATGCGCTGTTTTGACTTTGCGGAGTGTCTGACAGGGCTGCATTCGTTTCGAATTACGTTGTTTTGCTGTTTAATTGAAATATGAATAATAAGTTCTCTAAAAAGCTAATGATGAAATGTCAAACATAGCTTTAAAGTCACTTCTTCAACAGCTTGATATTCTGAAGATCGTTTTGCTTTTTAACGGCTTTTTTTAATGCAGCAAGGAACGATCCGTTAGCATAGAATCTTAAGTAGACGACACTACAAAGTGTTCCCTGATCTTGAGAATTTTTAATGCCATGTTCAAAAAGTCATAAATGAGAAAGACAATGGATTAGTACCTCTGCTCGATGGCAATTGTAACACTGGAATCGTTGAGAGTTAGTTTATCCAGTGCGACCTTCAGTTCACCGTATTTTGACTGGTCAGTAGGGAAGAGACCTGCAAATACCTGAAAAAGTGGAAATGTTGGAGACAATTGTGATGAATTTCAAATATTCTGTTTTGGTTTGTAATCATATAACACGTCATATTCATTGACGTTAACACAGACTTGAATATTTACAGGGAATGACAGCGATTTAAGTCAATAAAAAACGCCAACACCCTTGATTCCCCGACCGCACTCGCCTCACCCAGGAATCGAACCAAAGTCCGCGCAGGAGACGAGCTCGCACCTTCTTCACTAGGTCACGCTTACGTACAAAAGAAATGCGAGTGAATTCTCATGCGATGATGAAAATCATCCCAGTAGCCATTTATAATAAATATAATGCTTACTAATTTAAATTATTAACTGAAGTAATCCTAATGAGGACTGATGACGTTCTCCAATCCGCAAGTGTACAATTGCAATGCCACTGTAACCATTGGATTAATCAGTTCTTAAAAGAACTCAATGGATCTTTCTCGTGGCAACCAATAGAAATTGATCAGCTTTGGCGCTATTACTGGCAAAAATTGAAATCATAGGACCTGTAGCACTGCTCATTCTTACTGTTAATATACTTATACCATTGATTCCAAACACTGCCGCATACACTTTCAAAACAGACGTCTAATATACTGCACCGACTACAGATGTACCGACTTAACATAGGTAAAGGGAATTAAAAATGAATATTATAAAACAACAGGAAACCGATGGATAAAAAATGGAATAGTGGAGCTAAACCTTATACTACAATGATACTACTATACCGATTACAAGTGAACTAATGCTACACTATATCTGAGACTACACATGGTGGATAATGGTAATAGTGGATAAGTGGAAAGCGGATAATGGAGGTAAACAATAGAACTACAATGACTGTCTTCTACACCGAAAGCAATCAAACGACACACTAACCTAAGACTACACATGGAAAATACTATTTCTTCACTTGAATTTGTTATCACCGTTTTTTAATCCGCCCATAATACTTCATTTGTTCTTCATTTGAAATACAAGGCATCGATCGCTACTTCAGCTACCGATAAAGGGATACAAAACATAATACTGCAGTCCGTCAGACATCAGCAGGTACTCGTATAGTTGCGTTTCGACCCCTAGGCAGTAGTCATCTCCAAGTGACATCGACAGCTTATTGTCCTATAATTATTGACGGAACACTACCAGCATTCATTTTATAGCCTATTGAAGGTGCGAGTTCGTCTCCACCACGGACTTCGGTCCGATTCCTGGGTGAGGCGAGTGCGGTCGGGGAATCAAGGGTGTTGGTGTCTTGCATTGACTTAATCGTTATCATTCTCTTTAGATACTCAATGTGCTGCGACAGGCCTTTGTTGTTAACACAGACTTGCAAATATTCAAGACCAGCCGATGTCGAACACATTTGCGGCATATACATACATTCATGGCTGATATTTTCCAATTTATAATATTTGAATTTGTGCACTTGATGAATTAGAATAAAACATTGCTGTTTGACGATGCATTTAAAAATGAGCGTAGTCGCCAAGAAGCTTTTATTGATGAGCAATATAGTAACGATTATTCTTACATAATGCAGATTTAGTAAGATTAGTAAGATTTATTAACCTATTTTTCTATTTTGTGCTCATCTAGCATGCATGTATCTTTGTCTTTGCGAATTCTTGAAGCATTATCTACCGTGAAGAGTCCTTGGTAGCTATCTTGGTAGTTCCGCCCATTATTGTCTTGCAGACATACTCATTTTGTCCAGGGAATTTTCCTCATATGCACACAATCATTCTGTTATTTAAATTCATCATTCCGGTCGCTGAACGCATGACTAGAAGTTATATTGCTTATCAAAAAAGCTTCTAGGTGATTGCGTACAATTTTTAATTAGATCAAGTCATAATCTTAAAATTGTCTGCAATATATAGGTCTAACATATATATTAAGGATCGGATATACAAATACCTGTTAGCAGTAGATAGCATAATGAGAAATCCGGAAGCTATTACAACAGAACACACCCAGTCAACGCTATGTTTTCCAAATTTAAGTCACCAATAATTAAAATTCTGAGTTTCATTTATTTTCTACGCTTTCTAACAAGAGAAAAACATCAGAATTGTATAATTTATTCCATCTTTCATCGCATTATTTTTAGATTACGATAATTTTCATTTCCTATTATTCGGGCGTATTTGTGCCATAACACAGCTGGATTACATCATGTGTCATTAGATCAGCATCAACGCCATGTCATCTGCATCAAGGCATTTCTTAATAATAATAATACTCTGAATTATTCACTTTCACATCACCATGTCTGCCCAGAGATACCAATTAGATCTCACAAAAAATCCTGAAAAATGTCAAAACACCGAGCCTCGAATGCATAACCTTGAAACATTCGTATTCAAATAATATGGTTAGAAATCCGGAATGCTGGATATTTCCGAGAAATTGGGAGCCTTGATCGGCCAGTACATGTAATATTCACATCGTCATGCATACAAAACAAAATTCATAAAAAGTTTTGGTAAAAATATACAAGAGAGGCTACCAGGTTATACATATGAAATAGACCATTAAAAATTGATTATCAAATGTGATGTGAATTTGATGAATGAAATAATGACAACACCAACGAAAGATCGGAACGAATGAATGCAAGAACCTCGGAGAAGCTAGCTGTGAGTATGTGACGAGTAATGAGCAGACTTGTAAATGAGACTGAATTTTCTGGCCCACTCAGGCAAAGCCAGGCCCAGGGCATCGGAAATATTCAGGCCCGGCACGCTAATCTCGAGCTGCTTGGCCCATAATTAGTGCTTAGTCATTTTTAATACATAGACCTTACTATATGAGCCTTGTTTACACTCGGAAACGCATTAGACACGGAGTCTTTCTTCCGTATGGCCGAGCTGTCATTTGTCCACTCTCATTACTTTTGTGCTGAATGCTGAGCAAGAATGCAGAGTGTGCCTATTTTGAAAGTCTTAGGTTTGACCCAACCAAGGTTTGAACCAAGGTCTCCCGGACGCAGAGCGAACAATCTACCGCAAGGCCACGGCGCCGGTAATAATACCTCAATAATACTGTATTTATACCATCATAATTAATTCAATAATGCTAATAATAATAATAATAATACGGGCCCTTGGTACTATAGACGAGATAGGACCAAAAATGTACGAAGCGCCCTCCAATGTAAAGCTATGTTGTACAGAAGGCCCTCCTAGGTTTTTTCGATATCTATGGTAGATACAAACTCTATATTTCACATGCGTATGTAGGAGGGGGTCACCTACCTACATGCATGTTTTCTCGTCAAAATGTCCAATGCTTCATTTTACAAAGCAGTGAGAGCAAAAATTTCTATAATTTTTGCGATAGGGCGCTCTGTACAGCATACATGCCAAGTCTCCCGCATTTTTAATCAATCTCCCGCTCACCCGCATAATTGCTTAAATCTCCCGCATCGTCATTTATTTACGCCGTATTTTATAGTAGGCCAACAGTTTTTATCCTTCTAGTGTGCTGTTTCCATCATTCAAATGTAACAGCAAGCGTTCGGACTGATTAGCCACTCACAGCTAGCCTATTCTTCGATTAGCCCTCCTCCATTCCCTCACAACCAATGAGAAGCATGCAATCATACGTTTATTGAAAAGATAGGTATTCGTTTGATTCACGAACTCTATCTTTTTTATTGGAAATGTGAGAAATTAATTGTCTTCAAAAATAAATATTCTCCATTTATTGAAGGAAATATAGGAAGTTGATAGGGCTTTTTAATATGATTTAATCTAATTTTACTATTTTTGTTTAAATAATGGATAATCTTGCTTTTTTTTAAATCACACTAACTTTCACATTTCACTTTTAATCACAGTTTTCATCATGTCGTCGTCTTCTTCCGATGATGAGAACCTACGACCTACCTGTAGCATAAAGAAACGCAAGCACTGTGGCTCTTTTTCCTACAAAACCAAATTTGATCCTGCATGGGTTAATCGTCATTCTATGGCAAAAGATGTAATAATTGCTGCACCTGATGATGTTCATACATTTAAATGTTTGGTATGCAAGAAAGAAGTGTCTTGTGCTCACCAAGGTGAGGGTGATCTAAAACGACAAAAAAGAGGAAAAGATCATCAAAAAGCATTGACTGCAAAAGCTAATGTGAAACCAATATCTTCTTTTTTCATGAAGAATGATGGTGCAGAAGAATTATCTGTTCGAAGGGCTGAACTGAAATTCACTGGTTTCTTGGCTGAACACTATCTTCCTATAGCTGCAGCTGACCATCTTGGCCATTTGATCAGAAATTGTTTCCCTGACAGTAAGATTGCTCAAAATTATTCTTGCGCTCGAACAAAGGCATCTTGTCTGTTAAATGATGCAATTTCACCTGATCTCCTAGATGATTTAATCAAAGACATGAAAACCAATTTCTTCACTCTCTGTGTTGATGGCAGCAATGACCAAAATCTGCAGAAGATGAATCCGGTAACAGTAAGAATTTTTGATATTAATCAGCAAAAGGTTGTCTGCAAATTTTTGGACATGTGTCCAACCAAAGGATCCACTGCAGAGGCCATTTTCAATTCCATTGACACTGCATTGCAGAAGCATGAATTATCATGGGATAAGTGCATCGGCTTCGGCGTGGACAATACCTCTGTCAATATTGGTAAAAACAACTCTATAATGACCAGAGTTCTGGCACAAAACAATTCTACTTATTTCATGGGCTGTCCATGTCACATCGCTCACAATGCCGCATGTTATGCATCAAAAGCATTTTGTTCCGATTTAAAATGCTTTGATGTAGAAGAAATGCTTGTTGACGTACTTTTGGTTCGATTATTCGAGCAAAAGGAAAAATGCATATTCCGATTTTTGTCAATTTGTGGATTTAGAATACCGGCAAGTCCTTAAGTTCCTGTCTGTGAGGTGGCTGGGGATGCAGACCTGCCTCGAAAGGGTGCTGAAGCAATTTCCTGCCTTACAGTCGTACTTCAGGTTTGTTCTTTTAATTGCTGTGTATTTTTTTTGCATACCGCTTTACATGCACTCTTATTGTACTTCAGATCATCGGAAGATGCCCATGGAGAAAAAACACACGTTTGAGAAGACTCATCATAGCTTTTCATAATGATATGACGGAGATTTACTGTTACTTCTTACATGCCTGCCTGCCAGCATACACGACTTTTAACCTATTGCTTCAGCGTCAGGATCCCGTAATCGTTTATCTCTATGAGGCGATCATGGATCTCCTCAGAGTCCTCATGGGGAGGATCCTGACAAAGGAATCAATCAATCGCTTTTTTCAAAAACCTGAGAAAACTTTTCAAACAGAGATTGGGAATTTTAACAACCAGCAGACCAATGACACCATGATGGTGGGTTTCGGAGTCAGAGGAAAAATCAAGAGGAAGGTTGAGGAGGGGGATGTGGAGTCGAGTGAGCGAGAGAAATTCTTTGCTGCTGCTCGCTCATTTCACATAAAAGGCCTGATCTACGTGCTGAAGTGGCTGCCACTCAATGACCCGGTGTTGAAAAATGCTGGTGTGTTTAGCTTCGACCACAAGCACTAGGACACTTTTGAAAGTGTGCTACTTCTGACCGAAAAATTCCAGAATTATCTAAAATTCACGGAAAAGGAAATTGCTGTCTTGGAGCAAGAGTTTACGCGGTACCAATTGTTCGATTTTGAAAACTTTAGCCAAGAGGCAAAGGAGAAGGCGAAGATAAAAGTCGACGATGAACAGACGACGTACAGAGTAGATGTTTTGTGGCACTATCTGGAGAAGGAGAATCGCGTAGCTGGAGCGTCTCGAAGTCAATTCTACTTTTTGAGCAAAGTAGCCAAGCTGATTCTTACCTTGCCGCACAGCAATGCGGACGAAGAACGTGTTTTTTCGAGAATCCAGAAGAATTGTACAAAGTTCCGCCGAATCTGTCGATTGATCAGACTGTGCCGTCGATCATTACCTTTCAAATGAATCGGGGCGATCAGTACTGCTACCAGTACTGCCCAAGTGATGAGGTGTGCAAGCGTGCCAAGAAGGTCACCTGGGAGTACAATAAAAAACATTCCAGTACTGGTTAATAGTAGTGTTATCATTACCATACTCCTGTAATAGGCCTACATGTAGTTATTAGTATCTGCAGTTGCATATATATGTATATATAACTTTTGATGTCTTATTAACGTTTATTTCGGTGAGCGGGAATAGACATTGGGAGCAGGTTCTTTTTACAGCACACCACCATTTGATGTTGGGTCTCCCGCATTTTTTTTGAAACCTTGGCATCTCTGGTACAGGTTTAAGAAATTTCTAGAATTATTTTTGTAATTATAGGGCGTCCTGTACAATGCAAGTTGCCTATCCATGTGTACCATGCGCCCTTGTTTTCCAAATAACTTTAAAAAGTTTTATAGTCTTCTTGTAATGTTTACATTGAATACTGAACAGACGGAATTAGCGAGATTCCATTTCAGGATGTCATTCATTTAGTTAGCTTCCTAACTACTATTTTAAGCCTTTGTTAAACGATATCTCATTGGTCCACGCGGCTCTACAAAAATAGCTCAATTCTTGGAATTCTTGACAACCTGTTACTTGGAAGATATCATTTCTTTTGACAATGGCAGCTGATAGTGACGATAACTTCAGTGACAGGGACGAGTTTATGTCCCAAGTGGAAAATATTGATCTGATTGCTTCGCAACAGCCTTATACGAGCACTGCGACGGAACTACAGCCTTATACGAGCACTGCGACGGAACTACAGCCTTATACGAGCACTGCGACGGAACTACAGCCTTATACGAGTACTGCGTCGGAACTACAGCCTTATACGAGCACTGCGACGGAACTACAGCCATGTACGAGCACTGCGACGGAACTACAGCCATGTACGAGTACTGCGTCGGAACTACAGCCATGCACGAGTACTGCGTCGGAACTACAGCCATGCACGAGTACTGCGACGGAACTACAGCCATGTACGAGTACTGCGTCGGAACTACAGCCTTATACGAGCACTGCGACGGAACTACAGCCATGTACGAGTACTGCGTCGGAACTACAGCCATGCACGAGTACTGCGTCGGAACTACAGCCATGTACGAGTACTGCGTCGGAACTACAGCCATGTACGAGTACTGCGTCGGAACTACAGCCATGTACGAGTACTGCGACGGAACTACAGCCATGCACGAGTACTGCGACGGAACTACAGCCTTATACGAGCACTGCGACGGAACTACAGCCATGTACGAGTACTGCGTCGGAACTACAGCCATGCACGAGTACTGCGACGGAACTACAGCCATGTACGAGTACTGCGTCGGAACTACAGCCATGCACGAGTACTGCGACGGAACTACAGCCATGTACGAGTACTGCGTCGGAACTACAGCCATGTACGAGTACTGCGTCGGAACTACAGCCATGCACGAGTACTGCGACGGAACTACAGCCATGTACGAGTACTGCGTCGGAACTACAGCCATGTACGAGTACTGCGTCGGAACTACAGCCATGTACGAGTACTGCGTCGGAACTACAGCCATGTACGAGTACTGCGTCGGAACTACAGCCATGCACGAGTACTGCGACGGAACTACAGCCTTATACGAGCACTGCGACGGAACTACAGCCTTATACGAGCACTGCGACGGAACTACAGCCATGCACGAGTACTGCGACGGAACTACAGCCTTATACGAGCACTGCGACGGAACTACAGCCTTATACGAGTACTGCGTCGGAACTACAGCCATGTACGAGTACTGCGTCGGAACTACAGCCATGTACGAGTACTGCGTCGGAACTACAGCCATGTACGAGTACTGCGTCGGAACTACAGCCATGTACGAGTACTGCGTCGGAACTACAGCCATGCACGAGTACTGCGTCGGAACTACAGCCATGTACGAGTACCGCGACGGAACTACAGCCATGTACGAGTACTGCGTCGGAACTACAGCCTTATACGAGCACTGCGACGGAACTACAGCCATGTACGAGTACTGCGACGGAACTACAGCCATGTACGAGTACTGCGTCGGAACTACAGCCATGAACGAGTACTGCGTCGGAACTACAGCCATGTACGAGTACTGCGTCGGAACTACAGCCATGTACGAGTACTGCGACGGAACTACAGCCATGTACGAGTACTGCGTCGGAACTACAGCCATGTACGAGTACTGCGTCGGAACTACAGCCATGCACGAGTACTGCGTCGGAACTACAGCCTTATACGAGCACTGCGACGGAACTACAGCCATGTACGAGTACTGCGTCGGAACTACAGCCATGTACGAGTACTGCGACGGAACTACAGCCATGTACGAGTACTGCGACGGAACTACAGCCATGTACGAGTACTGCGTCGGAACTACAGCCATGTACGAGTACTGCGTCGGAACTACAGCCATGCACGAGTACTGCGACGGAACTACAGCCATGTACGAGTACTGCGTCGGAACTACAGCCATGTACGAGTACTGCGTCGGAACTACAGCCATGCACGAGTACTGCGACGGAACTACAGCCATGTACGAGTACTGCGTCGGAACTACAGCCATGAACGAGTACTGCGTCGGAACTACAGCCATGTACGAGTACTGCGTCGGAACTACAGCCATGAACGAGTACTGCGTCGGAACTACAGCCATGTACGAGTACTGCGTCGGAACTACAGCCATGAACGAGTACTGCGTCGGAACTACAGCCATGAACGTCTATTAATACAAAGACCGCTGTAAGTGGACGTAAACGAAGAGGCCGAAGCACCAAACGCCGTGATGCTCGTGAATATAATCGCCAGAGGGATTTAGTGAAATGCATTCTTTGTGAAGTTAATGTCAGGAAGATACGCAACCATTTGCAAGCAAACCGAATTCACGGTAAGATCAATTACTCTGAAAGAAAACTAATTCTGTCCTATTATCGAACAAATCACTGTCAGAAAGTGTTTTACTGTTCCCAGTGCAACTTACGCTTTACTAATCCTAGAAGGCATATTAAAAGTCACTCTCTTGTTCAGATCTCAAACCCAAAGTCATTTGATTATTTTCCGACGCATTTGAAAGAATTAGCTGAATTTGAGTTGTTGACTTGTAGTCGAGCGAGGGAATTAGTCGAGAGCTTCACTGATCACAAGGAGAATATCTTGTTGATGTCTGGTGTAAACGAAGATTCGGCAAAAAACAAGTATTCAAAACAGCTTTCAAAATTCCTTGAGTATGTTTTCACTTCGAGTCGATCTTTGAAGAATCCACATGTTCTCTCAAAATTGATGAGGGACTTTAGAGCTATCACAGTCTACAAACCTGTTTCTCTGGTACTCTTTTTGGACCATCTTATAGCTTTTATAAAACATGTTGATAGCTATCATAACTTGAGTGAGTTTTCATCAACCCGTTGGTTGAATATTATTAAGGAAGTGAAAACAGGCTTCAACAAAAGTGCCAAGCGCATGAAAAAAACAGACCAAGATTCTATGTTTGCCAAAGTGCCCCCGGCGAAAGTCCTTTCAAATGTGCTTAATGATTGCAAAAACATATTTTCTGATGAGTCTTCAAGATTGAGCTCCGGAGATCGAAAGGCATTGAATTTTTTTATTCTGCAGAGCAGAATGAATTGCCGTCCAGGGCCCTTCTTGAATTTGAAAACAAGTGACTTCAAACTTCTGAGCCACAATGTTTCCGTGGTTTGTAAAAATCACAAAACTGATTACAGATATAATGTGAGGATTGTTATCAAACAGGACCAAGTCAAGTGGATGACAGACATGCTGACTGCATACGAAAAAAGTTTGAAAGTAAACCGGATTTTTTGTTCGGAAATTCAAAAGGAAGTGTCGATACAGCAATCGCAACATCTATAAACACTGCCATTCGAAAACATAACCTGATCCCAAATGATTCACACTACGATTTCTCGCCTACAAGTGTAAGAAAATTATGGGATAGCTTAATGGCAATCAAAAAATTCCTCAGACAATACTCAAAGCACATTACGAACAAACAGCACACAGCGAAAAGACAGCGGAAGAAAATTATGTCAAAAGTTCATCCGAATCTGATTTCTTAAGTTGACAGATTTTTACTCTCAGTTACTAGAGGATGATGGCGAAAATTGTGATGTGAATGTTGTTGAGACTGAAGTTGAGGGTGACCAGAGAAAAGTTGACAAGGATGATGTGAGCAAAAGTAAAAAATGCATCGGAAAAAAGAAAGTTCTGAAGAAGAAAGCTCCGAGTAAGATAATTTTGAAAGCGAAAGTTCCAAACAAGAAGTTCCAAAAAAAAACTGTAAGATTTCAAGATGTGTCTCAGAGAATTCTACCTAAGCGAAAGTGTAGAAGAAATGTTTGCTACGAAGAAGATGAAGACATCAAATGATTCTCAAGCTCCTATTGCTTTTGGACTTAAATGCATGGCAATACACCACCAGTGCGTACATGAATATTTTGAAAAACTTTTTTGTTACGTGTATATGTGTTTGTTTATGGTTCAATTATACATTATCATCTGCTACGGACTTTTTATTTGAATCTTTATGGGTAATTATAAGTGAACATAATATGTACATGTAGGTCAATCTATGAAAGTTTTGTAAGTCTATAGCTTATGGATAGAAATAATCATATTCTGAAAATGGGGAAATTGGCTACATGTAACATCTAATAAGCAACGCAAAATCTATGCAATTTGGCATACAGGGCAATCTAAAATATATTCTGTTTTCTGACATTTATTCAATCGTGTTAATATCTAAAATATGTACAATCAATGACGAAGTTGAAACGGACTTCGCACTTTCTATTGGTTTCCATAATGCGGGCGATTGGTACAAAAATGTACCAAGCGCCCTATTTTCAATTTTTGAAATTCAAATATCTTGTTTATCTTTGATGTGGGTCAGAATGCAATTTTCATAAGGTTTGTGATAATGGGTATAGTTTTGTCAAAGTCAAGAAAATAAATTTGAAAAATAGTGTACAGATCGCCCTATTTTCTCAAATTCTGTACAGAGCGCCCGAGTTGTCAAAAACGCCCGCTTTACTGCTATTTTGTACCAACCGCCCGACTTTCAAACTATCGTGTGTACCAAGCGCCCGTATTATTATAATAATAATAAGGCGTTTATTCATAATCAATGAAAATCACAGTCACTAAGTTAGGATGATAATAAAGAACGGATCAAATTCACGCTTGAAGTAAAAGAAAATTGCGAATACACAGTCATTTTCCTGAATCTGAATTGTACATCAAACAAGTGTATGGGAAAAATGGGTTCAAACGTCTTGCAGTTGAACATGGTGGTAGACGATAATGACCAGATGCTGGAAGTTTTGGAAGCACAAAATGCTTTAAAAGATGACCAAGGCAGTCACATTTCAGGAGGAACTTACGAGATGCAGATTTGTACATTTGTATCAGGTCAGGGATAATGAGACACTGGCAATTTCATGGATATCTGACTTTTGATCTGTGAATTTGCGACTTTGAACAAGATTTGTGTCATTAGCTTTACAAAAATGAGGCGTAATTTAGTGTTGGATTAGATACTCATTCACCTGGTTTTCAGAAAAGTTGAACATCAACAAGCCGGGATTTTTTTTACGGATTTTACGTCACTTTTTACCCCTACTGGGGTCTTGGACGGTGCTGACTTAAGTCAGACTTTGTTTGGAGCGTTGTGGTGCTTTGTAGTCAGGATGCCCTTCCTGCCGACTTCCAATGACACTTTCCGGGTTCGACCTCTGGACCATGAGATCGCTAGTCCAAGTACGCAACCACTGTGCCACGGACACCTGATTGACAAGTAGATATTCGTCTCCCTCTGTCTTACGCGGCTGGTCAAGGTCAAGGAAGCGTAATTCAGCAGAGAACACAGGTGAATTACAACTATCTACTGTATCATCTACTGTATTGCGCATCATCAAAAACATTCGTCAAATTGGAATAATGTTCACACTGGTATCACGAACTCAATCTATTCCAAGAATTTTCGATTTCTCATTCGCTCTTCAATTTACTTTCAATGGAAAAATGCTTTTCTGACCCCTCGCGACTAATTCTGGCTATGAGCATCAGTATTCAGAAAAGCAACCATTCTTCGATGGACCGTTGCAAGTTGGCTAAATGGAAGGGGGCAATTTTCAGGCCCGGTCCACCTAGAAGTCTTGTCATTAAGCGCCCAGCCAACATCACTGAATAAACTTAATGATTGTCCACATTTGGCATAGTTACAAAAAAACGACAATATTTCTTGGTCCTTTTTGTCTGCTTGGCGATAAAAAGATAACAATAAGAAGAAAACTAAGAAGGACGCTTATAGCATTCGCTTCTGAGGGGGAATTCGTCTAAAGACATTAATCGTGCCTTCAGATTTAGGAACCAGGCCGTCAGATTGGATCAAATATCAGGACTCATCTCTTTGCTTCTTGCGGTTGATGGTTGGCACAAGCCGACGAACTTTGTATTTACCTCATATTTCTAAATTGAAGTCTTCAAACGAGAAATTCAGATCAGCATGTATGCTTTTGAAATGCCGTTTCTGAGAACTGCTCCCTTGCTTCGAAAATAATCTGCTTTAATGTTCATGATAGCGATTTTGGAATAGTCTACTAAATTATTAGAGGCACTGAAGTGTCTACAAGGTTATAGATTTCAGAGGTTATACATTTTATACAAACTATAAAACAACATGTAAGTGCCAGCAAAGACGAATTCTATAGTTTTGACCTTGATTAGTTGTCATCGGTAGTCTCCGTGGCACATTGGTTAAGTGCTTAGCCTAGCGATCTTCTGGTTCAGAGGTCGAGGCCCGAAAGTGTCATTGGAAGTCGTCATGAAGGGCATCCGGGCTAAGAGATCACAACGTTCCAGATGAAACTCTGACTGTGTCAGCACCGTCCAAGCCCACAGTAAGGGGGAAAGTGACGTTAAACCATCATTATGTAAAATGCTCGAATAATAAATCTAAAACATCAATAAACAGTAAGTGTCATTTCACTTTCATATTTAAAACATCATAAACCATGGGTTTAGACACACTGTGTGCTAGCTCTCATTTATCACACGGAAATGGACAGCCTCACCATTGACTGAGCAGACACAATGTTCTGTAACGGCTCCGCAACGGCATTCACACCTCTCAGAGTATCTCCGACCACAGCTTCAGAGGCATTCTTCATGCCAGCGACTACATATCCAACCTGCCCGGCATAACTGAAATAGAATGACTACATTCATGAGTTACTAGCCACAGCAGAAGGCAACAGTATACTATCCATGGTACTGTTAATTTCTATGTAACTGTTCTTATTTGCCTCAGGGGAGAAGATTCAATCCTCTACTCACAATCCAGGGAGATAGACCACTGCAACTTTGCTCTTCGTTTCTTTTCTTTAACTTTGTTTTGGACTGGTATTGGTCGGAGTGGCATTATCTTAGTATCAACTTGACTTCATTGTCAGTTCGGCAGCCAGAACCAGTCTCTGAAGAGAATGAGACCGAAAATGAGACTTTCAATGAATGATGCGCACCCGATCCCTATTACGAATCTGGGCGTCTGCCGAGTTCTAGTGAGTTCCTCTTCTTGTCAGACAGGATCAAAGAAAAACACATGTAAATCCAATAGGACGCAGATTTCAGTTTTTGGCTGAAATGAAATTTTCTGTGTTTTCTCTGATTAAACGAAAAGTTAAGCTCAGATTCATTGTTTTTGAAATGGAATGTCTTCCGGTCATTTCAATCATGCTCATACATCACTATCTATAAAGCTAACATTTTCAGATTTGAGAAGGTTCCTAATGTCGGTAAACAGAAGCATTTTGAGCAATTTTATCCACATTTAGCAACATTCCTGTAAACATTGCCGGTCAGGAACATGTCAAAAATTATAGCTATAGACTTAGTTTTTTTTAACTTAATAAGCAAAACCGTAGACAATTTTACTTAAACCAAAAACTTCAATCTGCATCCCATTAGATTAAAATGTGTTTTTCTTTGATCCTGCCTGACAACAAGAGGAACCAGGTAGAGAACTCGGCAGACGCGCAGATTCGTAGTAGGCATATGCATCATCATCATCATTCTGTGAAGGTCTCATTTTCGGCCTCGTTCCCTCCAAAAGGTCGTTCTGGCTGCCGGATTGGCCACAGTAGACTGTCGGAAAAAAGCAAACACCAAATTTTGCCAAATAAAAAAGTTCTAAGCATTGATTCCAAAATGGCTTGCGACATTCAATGCAAGTAAGATGACAGATAGAACATAAGCGACTTATACATAGATTCTCTTTATGTACACTGGTGAAATTTTTATTAGATATGCTTATATTCCGTATAGAAGTAAAACGCAGTAATGGTAATAGTACTCTCGCTCCGATTGCAGCATAAATTTTGAAGTGACAATTAGGAAGGTAAAAACCTTATTTTTCTGTGATTGTAATGTGTAAGTGGTACAAAAGGGAATAAATGCCATTGACCTTCGCTGACTTGGGGAAAGGCATGACTCAAGGTGCCCAGAATAGTGAAGTCTTCCAGGAACCAAGTGATGCAGAATGCTATCACGATGTAGCATGTCACTAAACACTCTGCATGCCCTCTGAAGACGGCGTGCTTCAAGTTCGCTGAGACACATTCCAGAGCACTCGTTGCCGCAAATGATGCGGTGGCAGAGACGTTGCAGTTTTTCAATACGAATATTGTTTTTCACATTAAGGCCAACAAAATGTGGTGAATTGTATTCCACAATAGAACGAATAAATGCCCCGAAAACACGTATTAGATCAGCTTTACAAAAACCTGCAGCCTTCAAACGACGGAGCGCATAAACTCGTCTGCTAGCGCTTTTGCATATACTGATTATATATTATATATTCGATGTGCTCATCCCATCTACATGAATCACTAAAGATTACTCCCAGAAATTTGATGGAAGTACAAAACGACCTGTCTGAAATTGGAACAGGTAAACCACGACGAATATGCATGCACTTGGTCTTATCTGTATTCAAACTAGGGATTTTAAAAAACACCTCTTGTTTTAAAACAATAAAAACATTTGTTTTAAAACATGTTTAAAAATCCAGAATAAAAAACAGGTGTTTTTTATGATTTCTGAAAGGATGAAAATTCATCAATAAAAATGATCATGAATCCATTCTATCGATCAAAACTTCTAATTTCCTCAAACTGCAAAAATTTGTAAGACAAGCTTGATAGAAATAGAGCAAACAAGGGCTTAAATAGCCTTTGCAGTCAATCAAAGTAAACTCATCGGACCCATTCCCTCAAGCGATCATAGCATCTAGTATTTAGAAGCTGCCAATCCCTATTTGTCATTTTCATATTTGACTAACATTTTGAGTCTCATTGTATCAAAGCATTTTTTGGAATTTTGAGTACATTGGTCTGCTCTGTATTGTTCTGTGAATAAAGGGGATCATTTTGCAGTTTCTTTCATTAAAAATGGCCACCTGCACGAAGAGTAATTACAAAAAATTGATTTGGTGACTGTCGGCTTCTTTGATGTGTATTTGAGCGACATTGCTACCACAGACGTTTAATAAAGCATCGAAATGATTTTTTCGCTCTTACCGCGTTATTTCTTTACCGATTTCACTGGGATAAACATGTTTATGAACCAAATTTGAAGGAGATGTCAATAGCATAAGTGATTTCTAAATTATGGCAAGTAAAATTTTCGATAATTATGAAGCATCGGTTCCCTTTGAAGTGACGGCGAGTTTGAGGTGTGGCTTATCAAGACAATGACGTGGACAGTCAGTCTCAGCCCATCCTTCTCGCTGCTGATTTCGAGAAAAGATGTAAAACTTTTTGCTGTTAACGTGACTCAACCAATCACATTTCAACTTAGAGGATAGGTATCTAATGCACTGACAGTTGTTTTTCATTCAACTTCTTATTCGTCGATTGACATGTCAACAGCACGCGGAAGACCAAAATCGAAGATTGTGACCAAATATTTTTTATTTTCTGAATCCTCTGAGTCCGACGATCAGAAGAAAGATGAGAAGAAGTGTGTCTTTTGTCAATGGACATCGAAAGTTGGGACATCGCGTCTTCTTGATCACCTCGTGAAATGTAAGAATTGCCCTGAAAATGTTGTCAAAAAGTTAATACGGAACGCAGAATATACCGACCCAGACCGCTTGTTCAACTTTTTTTGACCTGGATGGAAATGGTATAGCCAGCTCAGTGACATCATCAGCTGCACCATCAACCTCTTCGCATCCTCCTGAATCTACTGATCTTCCAAGACCGAGTAAGGTCTTCTCGCACTAAACTGTTCTTGTGTTTTGACTGAAACAGCAGACTTAAAATATAGTAATAGGCGGCAAAATCAAATAACCATTAACAGCAAAGCAAACCTTTAACCACAATGCAACGTTTATAAAGTATATGTCTTCTGATAACAAAATGCCGTTGCGCTAAATGAATAAAAAACATAAAAACATTTTAAAACAATAAAAAACACCTATTAAAAAACACGAATAAAAACATGTTTTTAAAAAACCCTAATTCAAACATCTTCATCTTCCATCTCCATGCGTTATCTTTTATTTCTGTACTTCTTCACTAGGCCACAAAATGAACGCTAGTAGCATTCTGTCAATAATAAGAGGACAACGAGGTGTTGGTATCACTTGGAGATGACTTCTGCCTTCACTCGCATTCTTTTTGTAGTGAAGACGGTGCGAGCTCATCTCCACCGCGGACTTCGGTTCGATTCCTGGGTCAGGCGAGTGCGGTCGGGGAATCAAGGGTGTTGGTGTCTTTTATTGTCTTTATCGTTGTCCTTGATTTTAGATATTCAAGAATGACACTAATTAGAGTCATTTACTACTATGAATAGTTGAATCTACAAAGCACAACCTTGACATTGCCACTCACAGTCCATCCACTAAAGTTTGTTCAGGAGTATAAATGCCGAGTTCCTTCACGAAATAATTCTTTCCAAATTTATGAGATGTGATTTCATCCCCTGCAATCGTACAAAGCACATGAGAGCGTGAATATGATCAGAATGATCTATTTATCAAACTTACCCAATCTGAGGACACCTTCCTTCACCACGACCATTGCTATGGCACCACGGTACGGCTCAAACCACGAGTCTATCAGTAAACAACGAGGAGGCATCTCTCGTACATTCTCCTGTCTGAAAGAATAACATTAGCAGCACTCAAAGTGCCATTCAGATCATTTGAGTCACATCTATAGCAAAGCTCCCGTCCATTCGTAAAGGAAAAGGGAGTTTTCATTTAGGTATAATTCGGAGGCTGTGGTCTCCGTGGCACAGCGGTTAAGTGCTTAGCCTAGCGATCTTCCGGTTCAGTGGTCGAGCCCCGAAAGTGTCATTGGTAGTCATCTGAGAGGGCATCCGGACTAAAAAGATCTCGACGCTCAAGATAAGAAAAAGTCAGACTATGTCAGCAAGGTTGCCAACCCTTCATATCATAGAAATTAGTAATACCATAGAAGCCATTATCCACTTCTATGCTTCATATAAAGTTCTAACTTTGGTATTCATAGAATACCATAGATATTAATCATAGATATCCCTGCTTACATACGCGTGCATGGTCTCCATGGGACAGTGGTTGAGTGCATGGCCTAGCGATCCTTCGGTCCAGAGGTCGAGTCCCGAAAGTGCCACTGAAGGTCGTCAGGAAGGACATCTGGACTAAAAGATCACAATGCTCCAGATTGAAGTCTGACTATGTCAGCACCGTCCAAGCCCCCACTAAGAGGGAGTACTGACGTTAAACAATCACACGCGTGAATATAATGAGTTCTATTTAGGTACATACGTATATCTGTCCAGTGGATGAACTGCATATGAACCAAGTAAGTGCTTGATCCCCATAAACCAAAGAAAAATGTCAACACCTTGGCACTGAATATCTGTGATTGCCAACAGACTTTATGAAAGCTAAGATGGTGACAAGGTTGCATGTTTCACACATCCTTCAAAATAAAGTCAATGAATTAGTATTACTGCAAGACTATAGACGTAGAAAAGCAGAACTTACGTCCCAGAGGGTGGTGGAGTTCTTTTGATCACCTCCTTGATGAGCTCAGGAACTCCGAGACCAAATTTAGCAGATACCTAGGAGGAAACAGCAAAGCCTTTTAATTGAGTATTCAGGTTGGAGCAGATTTCTTTCTTACCTCCAGTACTTCACTGGAATCAATATCAAACAGATTCTTCAGTTGTTCCTTCACTCTTTGAGGGTCGGCTCGAGGAAGATCTACTTTGTTGAGAACGGGAATGATCGTCAGGTCCTGTTCAAATGCCAGATAAAAGTTGGCTACCGTCTGCGCTTGTACGCCCTGCAAATGAAGAAAATGTGGAAATATGTACAAGTAAATACTGGTGCCAAAATTTCGTAAAACATCTGTTCATCACATGTTTTGAGAAGATTGCAGAGAGAAGAAGTAGGTAGACCTTATATAATATAACACAAGTAACATTCTGTAAGATAAGAGACAGAAAAATACACTACTGATGAAATGACTAACAAGTAACAGCAAAGCAGAACAAATTCAGAAAAATGCCAAAAGGTGTTGTCGTTTTTTGAGGCTATGGTAAGGGACCTCAATGGAAAGAGCGCAGTCAAAGAAGCATCGTGGTGAAGAAATATGGATCTTTCAACCAAGTCCAGCACGACTTTACTCTCCACCTAAGATCTAGCTGTCTATAATGTTGATTTTAACAGTCTATAGAGCACGATTCATTTGTGGACGTTGCTTCTCGTTTGTTTGAAGATGGCCTCCTGTATGTAGTGACTAGTAACTGAAAGAATCACGAACACTGATATAATGGAATTGAGTGCCTCTCGGTTTTGAGCTCAAATCTAGTGAACAGTGTCTGGCACTCTGTTCAATGAAATGAAAACTGATTGCGGCAAATCTGAATGAATGGCCTAACATGAGATAATCCATAGAGTAGGAATATATAGGTAGAGTGCCGACTCAAAAAAGTTTCTGTATAGTGAAAATTTTTATATCAAAAGATTCAGTTTTTTGCGGAGATTACGTTCCCGTGGTCCAAAAAATTATTTGAGCACTTTTGAAAAAAGTCAAAATTTGCAAATTTATATACTACCGCCATGACACCCCTATATAAGTAGTATGAAACAGGTTGGATATCAAAAGGAATGAATGTTTGCTAATAAGCATCCTAACCAAGCGAAAATCAAGCTGATTATCAAGGGTATTTCATGATCCGTATTATAATGGAAGTCTTCATGAAAAAAATCGAAATGTTATTGTGCTTTATTGACTGAAATTTCAGTTTTCATCTCCATCGGCATGATTTTGTGATTCACTAAATTTATGTTTCATTTCTTGAATCTGAATAGAAATGTGGACCCATTTACATCTTTCAAAGTTAATTGAAATAATTGTCTTTGATTATGTGATTTTACTCGAACAGTGGCAGGTTGCTTATGATCACGCTTAAGAAGATTCTCTTGAGGTTCAGCATGAAAGCAATAGCAGGTCATCGAGTTGCTTATTTTACAAACATTACCTATCCAAGGCTGCCATGACACGGACGATCTGTAAAATAATATCATTTCCTTCTGCTTTGCTATCATGATCAGTCAATTCCTTTGTAATTTCTTCAAAACTGCAGAAATGTGCATATCTGACATCTGGAAACAATTCCGACTGTATCTCCTTTGAGTTCATTTAATAAATGGGGATTTAATAAATGCGGGGCTACCACTCTACCTAATATATTTGCTCTATGGGATAATCAAATATTGAGTGGGATAATCAAATGGGAAGTGGGAACATACCCAAACAGCTGTCATTTCATCCAACATCAGGTATCATCAACAGGCCTTGTTCAGGCAGTGAATATTTAATTATCCAATTATTTACTTTAAATTGTGTTTTCAAAATACATCATTCATCTGTTATTACTGACGAAGTAATCTAGACGAGATGTCAGTAGTGTATTATATCAAGCAGTATTTAATGAATACAGGCAGAAATTAATTCAAAACACTAATGATTGACAAACAGAAAGCTGATTACAACAAAACCAAATGATCAAACCGTCCAACGATTCTGGTTGCTTAAGAATCTAGGAGATGTGAGTCAATAACAGCAAAGTTTGTGCGATTTGGGATTCAAATGACCGCTTTGTAATCAGCATTATCGCGTACTAACATGCATACTATCAAAATATCAAAATAAATGTTCTCTTTCGTCTATGCAACCATTAGGCATGTCCGTTATGTAGAAAGCAATTTTGTGCAAAGGGCATTTGATATAGGAACTTCAAATGTGACCGGTATAAATCGTGGTTCGCTGTAGGGGGAATATTCAGTAGAAGTTTTACTTTCATCAACTACAAGCTAACATTTTGTTCAGTCATAAAAAAAGACAAGTTTGAATCGCTTGCATTCATAGCAGCATTAATTTATGGCATAATCACTGAGACAGAATCATGTCACCTAGATTAACCCAGACAGCCACAATGAAATTCATCTCTATGTGATGATGATGGTACAACAACGTCAATGGCAAAATATTGACAAAAGCTGAGAGAAATTCTACTAAAGCTTACCTCATTCGCATCTATCAACAAAACCACAGATTCGCAGGCAGCTAACGACCTTTTCACTTCAAAATGGAAGTCGACATGACCCTGCAAATGAGAAATTAATGATCACATGCACACATCATACACAATGAGAAATATTGAATGCAAAATTCGATGGCATTTCGGCTACGCAACCTGTGATGATTGGTGTGCATGATTGGAAACTATTCATTACACCGACAAGTTTCTTGTACAAAGAGAGATCGATAATTTGTAAATAGAATACTAAAATATATGTATATTTCCAACTATTCCCTGGAGATCTCTTGTATATCATGGGTGTATTCCAAGCAGGGACATCTATGATTAATATAAGACATGCAAGGGATGTTCAACTCCCATAACATGTACTGGACTGGAGGCCTTTGGTAGATTTGATTAATGACGGCAGGTTTTGCGCATCTGGATAAAACCGTGAAAGAAGTTGTAAACAATTATCCAGTACTTTAAAACGCGCATTCATACATGGAATCTGCTGAAAGAAGATTCTGGACCCAGTCAAGAAGAGACTAAAGAATTACAAAACTCCCGCAAGAATAAGCAACTGTCAATAACAGCTGCAATATCAACTGCTAGTGATTGAAATTGTTCACCTACGGCACGTAGCATAAATGGTTTTTGGTGTGGATTCTATACATTTTATACGTCTATTTTTTTATTTCAATCATGGATGTCCCTGATTCCAAGCGTATGAACTATGAAAAACATTACAAATCTGCTAATATCTTCATGGCAATAACATCTTTGACCTTCCGATCTAGCTAGCATCTAGATATATCCATGGATAATGATATCCAAAATCTCAGGTGAAAGTTAGACATTTGAAAATGATTAAAATCTCTCGCTACAAGTGATTAATTGGGAATCGCTGGATACGACTAATCCATTCGCAACGCATATCGCCTACATATAGATAGCTACCTAAAGGTCTATTCAAAATGTTGAAGATTTTCCTTCAAAAGTAACCTTGTTCACCTGCTGATCATTGGTAGATTATGTGCGTGCATAAAACTTGATTTAGCGCTCTTTGTATGGATAACTAAAACGGAAATTCAGCGAAATTCGCGGTACACGAGCAGAACTTATTACTTGGGGAGAAACCTAAGAGCTTAACATAGTTTGAAAGGAATTTGTCCATTCCCAACTGAAGGTCGATCTAGATTCGACTCAGGTAGTCGTACGTTTCTGGTTTCTTCATAATCGGAAAGTTCAGCGTATTGCGAACAACTTTCGTCGCTAAACCGTGTATGTCAGATAACCGGATGAGTAAATTGACGTCAAACGAATAGTTCACTATCTTGCCAAGAACAATACAAAACCACGCATGGAGCGATAACCCGACGGCGTAACCAAGGATTTCCACGAAAAATAGACATAAATTAGGCCTCATCTCATTTTCTACATATGCATGTAGCTAGCACATTGATATACTGCAATGTAGGCCCAGGGGCGTCGGAACGATTTTTTACTAGGGGTAGCAAATTTTTTTTCATGGACAACCCTTCGATTTTTAGTAGGCCTATATTCAAGCACCATCGCCCGAATATTTCAGATTTAGTGAGGCTAACAATGCATATGTTATATCAAAAGTCCAAAGTTGCAAGTACTGCAATCAATGTAACAAATTTATAAACATGAGCATGTATAGTGAGTATGGCAATGAATCGTCTGAACGACACTATTACGATGAAAACTGTTTCCAAAAGTGTTAGATGCGCTGAAATTCAATGAAGGCAACATTTGATGAAAATATTTCTGAGCATTCAAAGCTAAGTACCCAGCCGCCACTATACTACATAGCATTTAGTAATGTCAACCCGATGTAAACAATGTCAGCCTATTTTTCCCATTCATGAACCTATTTTTGAGAGACGTCACAAAGCTGCTTGACTACTTACAAATATCCGATGGTTCGGTTTTGACGTGACATGTACATGTAGGTATTCTGCTGGTCAATACAAAACAGGTCGACACATCGATACACTTCGGCCCGACATGCATTTTTTGATTCTAAAATCTAGTATCATGTAAATGAAGATTATACATGTATATCTTTAGTTCATTACATCTTCACCACACACCGTTGCCAAATCGAGCTTTCCTCTCGGGAGTACGGGAAGCAAACTCTCTCATAATAGAGGAAATGCTCAATTCCATGGTCTGATGTTTAGATACTTAGTGTACATGAAGAAGAATCAAGTAAGTTAGGCGTGATTGAATCATAGTACATCGGTACTCAGACTTTAGGCGGCGCAAGGCACTGAATGTCCTTTCAGCAGATGAGGCTGGACGCTGGTATGGTGATGATTATCTGAATGAGTTTAATTACCTCCGAAAGCAAAATCCTAACGGCTTTCGGCTGTTTGGCTAAATGCTTCAGCAACGCTGAAGCTTGTGTTGGATCATCCACATTTTCCGTCTTCAAGAAAGACGACAGCATTCGCAGCTGTGCAGCTAAAGACTCTAGATTGAAGTCAGTGTGGTGAACAGGCAAAATTGATTTCAACTCATTGACACTTTCGTCTCTTCTATGAAGAACACTTTCGAAATTGCGGATACGGTGTGTTGAGGCAGACGCATAAGTTATCCACGAATTTTTAAATAAAAACCAATCTGCCAAATTAGTGGTTTAATCGCGACGTATCGCAGACTTATTTAAAATTAAAAATTTAAAAAATGAAACCACTAATTTGGCAGATTGGTTTTTATTTAAAAATTCGTGGATAACTTTCGAAATTAGTTTATGTTTCAAAATCTGGATGATGGAATCGTCTTTTCAGTTCTGCTGTTACCAGATCTATGGCTTCTCGAAATAAGATACTTTCAGATTCTTATCCGATGAGTCAGTTCTTTGATGTCCGTAAGCTTCGACAGTGTATGTGTATCTCGAAGGTAGTTTTGATGATCGTGTAGTCTTGATGTAGCTGCGTTGATGCTTGAATCTTTGTTGGTCTTCATCGTCATCATAGCACTTTCTACAATTTCATTGAACATGTCGTCACTCCTCATCCCTTCAAGCTCTGTAATCAAAATATCAACAATGCTCTTCACATCAGAGGCTGGAAGTCCTGCTTCTGGAGCGTCACAGCAACCTCTTCGCATGGCTTCAGGATAGCTACAGCCATTTGAATTCCCACTAGGAATTTTTTCTTCTCCATTTTCCGGACGTGTCCCGTAAAGTCGACCGAACTTTGGTCTGGTGCTCCCCTTTGAGGCTATTAGTTCATTAACAGTTGCTTTCACTCTATCAAGGTTGTCCAAAAATCGTTGCATTGCCTTGACTCGAACAACCCATCGAGTAGGACAAACAGCCAGAAGATGCAGGGGTCTTTCCCCGTCGTCTTCAAGAACAGTCTCATACAATGTCCGTCGCTTTGATAATTCTCTTATGATTTTACTTACATCTTTTACGACCAGTAAAACATCGCTGAGCAAATCACATTCGCGAATGACTTCCTGAACGACAAGATCCAAAGCATGATTGCAACAGTGCACATGCAGGCATTTCGGTTGTATCCTTTTCAAGTTCGCTTGTACCCCATCAAGTCGTCCTGACATATTAGAAGCTCCATCAAAGCAGACTCCTCTGAGATTTCTTGCATCTAGTCCGACTCGGCGAATAACGTCAATGATGCAGTTTGTCAACGACTGTCCTGGTTGATACAGACCAGCAAAGAGCTCGGCAACATCCAAGCTATCCTGAGCGACGTAGTGAAATGTGATGGAAAATTGCTCCTCACCTCCTTTGTCTGTGGTACTGTCCGCTATAAACGAGTAAAATGTTGCTTCATCTTTCATTTTGTTCATTTGAGATCTCTGCAAGGAATGTGCCAGTAGTTCGATTACTTCATTTTGAATGTCTGCGCTGAGCCATTTATCTCTGCGAGAGAGCCATGAATCCAAAACAGGAATATCTGTACGTCTCTACCGGCCCGTAGCTACGGGTGGCCACGGAGGCGGTGCCCCACCTGCAAAATTTTTCGCCCCCCCCTAGAAAATCATGGTGAAGATAAGGTTAAATGGACTGGAAGCTATAATTTCTGTATTTTTGAAACTATAATTTTTAAGTCAACGAAAATTTATGAAAATTGATGTCTTCACATTTCCGAAAACTACTTTCGTTTTACTTTCGGACTGGAGCTGGATATACACAATGCGATCTATCATCAGAAAATGAAATGAAATCCATTATGTTTGAAGTAGTCGATGTCATCGTGTTTGAGTTCAAGCGTCGGTTCGAAGATAACGAATGGTTGTATGGTGCCACCTCAGCTGCATCAAGAAAGGTGTCGAATTTTTTTCTCGTCATGCTCTCATACCTCTAGAAAAATCGGTATCATCATACCAGATGATTCAGAACTCATAGTTGCGAGAAATCTACTAGAGAGGACGTTGCCGATTGCCGACCATAACGACTACAAAGAAGTTCTCGCTGAAATGTATGAGCAACGGCTCGCCTTTCCCAATGTCTACAAGATGCTGGCAGACGTTTCCACGATCGGCAACAGTACAGCTACTTGTGAAAGTAGTTTTCTACTGAAGCAAGAACTGACACTCCTACGCGACGTTCCATGACACAAGAGCGGAAAGCGAATCTGGTTCTCCTGGGATTTGAAAAGGAGCGAGCTAATTCATTGGATTTGGATGAATTTTTAGTCCTTTTTTCAAAAGGACCTAGTAGACTTCAGCTCTTTTGAAAAAAAAACTAATTATTGAACAGGAATTGTTTTCTTTTGGCTCTAACATCTGTCTATGCGGTATATGTTGTACATGTACATAATTGGCATATCAGCAATTACTCAGCAGTCATGTATGTGAAGTACGTAGTCTTTATATACTTAAATAATTTCAATTTCAATCTAGTCGGTATCCGTCTTTATTATTTAAAACTATCATGTAAAAGCAGCACATTGTTCATTTTTGTTTTGAAAATTCATCAGAAAGTCGCCCCTTCTAAGAGCAGCGTCTGGCTACGAGGCTGCGTCTCTCCTTCAGCAACAGCATGAGATTTCCGTCAGATTCTTCGCTACTTACCTCTAGGAGGTTGACCTGCGGCAGTCAAATATCGAATTGATCCGACGATCGCAGTCATGGCCTCCCAAGCTTCTCTCTGTTGTTTCCTGGTAGCCTGCGAAAGCTGGACATTTGTTGAAGTGGATTTCCGTGCGCAAAGCAACTTCGAGTGGACAAGTAAATGATGATCGCTTTTCTCGTGCTTCGATAAAACGCTGACTGCTTTTCCACCCGTTTGCAAGAAAAGCTGCTTCTTTAGGTAGCAGGAGAAGCCTAGGTAGATATGCTTTTGTACAGGTGTAGCAGGTAATAGAATCTTACTTTTCATTACAATAAAGCCAGTTATACAATTTGAACCATTTAGCTTGGCAGCGTCGCCCATTACGAATAGGAAAATTGTAATTCTGATCAGGTTGAAATGGCTCATTTGGAAAGTCAATATCTGAGGGTCGGTTTCAGAGTTTGAGGAGTCTTGAGATGTAGCAGAGGAGCGATTACAGGTCACAGAGATTGAGAGTCTTGCGATGTAGCAGAGGAGCGATTGCAGGTCAAAGAGATTGAGGAGTTTGCGATGTAGCAGCAGATGAGTTGACTGAAAATTCAGTAGACTGCCTGCAAAAGAATACAAGGAAGGTTATTTCCTATCTGTTTAATGAATGGAGGACCAAAAGTACAGCGTATATTTTGAGGAATCAACTACGGTCTTTAATGGAAAATCTATTATCTCAAATATAGGAATTACAAAATGCTCTGACACGTATAGGTTATTGATTGTGTAATAGGTTCACTTACTTTTAACGATAGCAACCGTTTCCTTCTAATTCTAATTTTTCCTTTTTTTTCCTTTTTTTAACGATAGCAAGCGCTAAAGCTATGCTTGCTCTTGACACGATCATGAAGGGTGTGCTTCGCTAGTCTTGGTGATCTTCGTGCCGCGTTAGAATTTCGATCGACGGGGTTCGATTCCCATCTGGCAAGCCATTTTTCATGGCAATGCCAAGAGCAAGGCGTATTGAAATATCATTTCGACCTCGTGAAAGCCAGAGGCATTGAATTATTAGATCACTTACTTTTGTTTCTTTGAGCTCTTCAAGAAGAATTTGTCAAGCGGACCAATTCCTTTTCTTTTCATTTCGCTAGTTTAACTGTCAGGAAAAGATGTGAAAGGTCAGAAAAATATTTGATGACAACACGTATGTGCCACAGGGTTGAAAAACTACACGGTCCTCTTCGATTTCGACTACAATTATTTTGAAATCAAATTTTTAAATCATAGTCACAACTGCAAATAGGCTACATACAATGTACATACACACTTAACGTACTGGTATGTGATATGTTTCATTGCAAAGTTGCGAATGATAAATGTTGTATTTTTGTCTATATAGCTATGAACTGATAAAAAAATTAAGAAATGTCAATTCACATTCTTTGAACTCATGCATTCCCTACCGCGTGATGCACACTACATAGCTGAAATATCATAGCTGAAATACAATCATCTTGATCCTGTGATTTTAAAAATTTGAGCATAGTTTCTGGGATTCACCTCTATTTATGTAGAGGTTGGCCAATGAAATCATAGATGAAAGTTAGTTTAAATCATTTACAAAAGTGTGTCGAACATGAACATAGTATAATTTGTGTTAATGTGTACCATTAAAACTCCGATATTTCAAAGTTCATATTCAGAACTACAGTAGACTTACATTAATAGACTTCGTGGTATTTGTCGCATTGGCAATTGGCATTCACCTCGTAATGCTTAATCGTGTATTAAAGGATGTAGAATGCTGTTGCAGTTCAAGTACTCAACAGTTAACCTGCGCGATTTGCTACCTGTTTGATACTTTGTTAATGTACTATATTCCTAGTATATTTCTTCAGAAATTCTCTTACAAGTCCACTTTTGTTGTTCTATAGCTCACTCACAGCGACATTTTCTCGCTGTGTAAATATTTATGATTCAATACTACATGCAGTGTTTCATCAAATTGAAGGATTACTTTATGCTAATGAAGCGAAATGATGTGATTATATACAAAAAAGATTGAAGATTCATAGCGATTTATGTACACAAACAATCGGTGAAAGATAAGAGCATAGTTCACAGGTTTATGCTAGCTATAAATTTGAGCAAATCCCGATATCCCGAGATAGGATTTTGGGATTTGGTCAAAATCCTAAGATTTGGTCGAGGTTGCAAGCTCTAGTGAAAGACCTTATCTCACGCGAAAAATCAGTCACCTAGTCGTATGTGGATATTTCTTCTAGTTCTTTCTAGAATTAAAGTTAGGTAATCTAACTACAAATGAACTACAATTCAGTCATATAAAGCTTACCATTGATTTTTATTGCTTTCCTTGATCTTGATGATCCAAGCATCGCGACTGAAAAGACAGTTTCGAAAACGGAATTCCGCATTCTTGCCATTAGGAGAGAGACCTTGGATGTGTTCTTCTCAACGGCATCATAATTGATAAGAAGGTCCAACGTTGCATTTGATTGATGAATTGACAAAGTTTCGAGATAGATGACAAGCATACATTCCTGAATCCTCATCTACCTGCTTACAGGAATTTTTCCGATGTCTTGTGCATCGGTATTTCAGGGGTAGCAAATGACATACTTTGCTACCCCTACTCAAATTTAGGGGTAGCAGCTGCTACCCCTGCTACCCCGGTTCCGACGCCCCTGTGTAGGCCTTTATGTTATAGCCGTTAAAAATGTATGCTATATTAGGCTTATGATATTTATGAAATGGGTGTGCGTGTGCTTCTCGACATTGCTAAGCTATCAAGAACCGTTGACTCGAATACTGTTCAAGGGCGGCTATTATTCGACGAAATACGGTATCAAATGATTAGGAAAGAAGCAAATATGACTGCTTAAATGTATCGTTACAAAGCATTTTCGCAATTAGTATTTAAGTAGCATTTGAATTTCCAATACTCTGTTTAATATCCTTGGTATAGCAGATTATCATGATATGATTGACGGACTCATACTTATGAAATTCTGAACTCATATTCAAAATCAGGAACTTCATTGAAATCTGCATCACAAAAAGATTTGCAAAGTGTTTTTCCAAGGCATTTTCAAATTGGATCCCAGATGATATCTTCCAGTTGGCCAAATCCAATGATTTTTTGTGAAAGGTTTGAAAATATGCTAAAACTAAAAGTCGCGGAAGCGTATGTCGGATGGCTTGATTTTATTATAATCACAGCAAAAGTCCCCCCCCCGTTATGGAGGAACATGAGGTGAACCAGGTGAGTCATCGACAGTTGACGATAGAAATACGTATATGATTACAGAAATCATCATTGCTCTGCCCGGCAAGATCAACTACATGTACATTCATTCTGAATGACGTGAAGTTTGATTGGACAAATCCAATAACTTACTGGGGTGTCAATAAGATTCAATAGATAATTTTCCTTTTCTAGTTCATAGAATAATGTTGCTGTTTGAGCCTTCACCGTAATTCCTCGCTCCCTCTCAACTTGCAGACGATCTAGTAGTTGAGACTGTTCAACTGCACCTCCATCGACTGCACCTGTAAAACAAATAAATCTTCGGAGTTACTATTATGACGACGGGAGAGCATGTTGATTTTTAGCAAAAGTCGTTTATGGCTACTAGCCAAGTAGTTTTCGGTCTTCGATGAAATAGTTTAAGTAAATCGTAAAATACAGATCTTCGGCGTCAGTTGGTCGATCTTACAATAGCGTTGCATTAACACCACTGCATAGTGTGGTCTTCATGGCACAGTGGTTAAGTGCTTGGCATAGGGATCTTTCGGTCCAGAGGTCGAGCCCCGAAAGTGTCATTGGAAGTCGGCAGGAAGGGCATCCGGAATAAAAGATCACAACGATCCAGAAAAGTCTGACCACGAAGCACTGTCCAAAACCCCAATATGGTGTAGCAGTGATGTTAAAACTTCACTTTTTAATACCATATTGTTGTATTAACCTACAATATATAAATGTATAGACATATACATAAGTGCACGTAAATAGACAGAGTGGTCATGTATTCATATTAATTGTTGCTACCTGATTATTAGTGCTACTTTGTTTTAGTGACATGAGTGAAGAAAATTATAAGAAAGTTGGTGCTTGAAGGAGAATGATAAAAATGATAAAATGACGAATGTTCCTTATTTATCTTCGAATGACAGTACGTTGGACCCTCTTTTCGTCGTGGTCGAATTCATCAGAGAAAAAAAGAGGCCATCTGCATTTCCTCCAAAGGCAAAACACATATAAAGGAGACAATGGAGTTTGTATTAGTGATGTGTGGAAACCATTACTTTCTCATTTCTCTGAACAACTTTTCCTTAACTAATGAACTGTTCTTGTTTGTTCTTTAAAGAAACATGACTTTCCTTTATTCTACATGTCCAGTTTAATTTAATTTATCGATGATACGTTTTCAGGTTGCGATATCTGCTTGTAAATCTGTTCCGCGTGACTTTCGAACGCACACATTTACTATTTCTGCTTTCATTTCGTAATTACACGTACATGAATTTTTGTACAACAAATGCATCATAAACCAATACAAAACAACACATCGTGAAACCTCTAACTGAAATAGACCACCATCGAGGTGTTAAAAAGTAGATCGACATGAATGACTGGTAGGAATTTTACATCCAGCTTTAGGTTTCATATCGAAATAAGCATTTGAAAAATGATATCTCGAAAAATAAATCCCGACTTCAAAATGCTGAAACCTACAAGCACCATCATAAATAATTATCATTCCAGTAGGCTCCTACCTGTATATTCTAACACACGATCAGCCAATGTACTTTTTCCATGATCGACGTGTGCGATAATGCTGAAATTTCGAATTTTCTCTGTCGTAAATTCTTCCAAACTTTTGAGGACCTAAAACGGAAAGTTATACACTTTCATTCTTATGTTTACACTTCACATAATGTACACACAAAATATGTTCTGAATAGCAGCTGGAAGCGGGACAATTGATTTCAAACTGTTTGAATTGAATTAATAAAGCTCTGACCTAATGTTGCTCAAGTTTGAAGTCGATTTGGATCCTTTCCGTTATACCCCCTCCACTAATGCATTTCCTTGAAATCAAAATATTAAGCCCCCTCCACTCAAAAAACACGAAACTTTAATCCAAATTATCTTTTATATACCTTACCTCTATGAAGGAGGACAGAAGGAGATGATGTCTCCCAAAATATGCTGAAAACAGTTTTCATTACTGGCTAACATTCGTCGACGCCACATAAACTCGCATCAGTAACTGTCATATTAATTGCCATATCCTACTACACTGACTGATACAATGTTAACCTTACGTTAAGATCGTGCGAAGACGTCATTATATGAGTCATTTGTATTATATGAGTCATGAGTCATTTTTTATTGCAGTGACATTCGGAAGAAGGATAGGCAGTATTTACGCATTTATATTTTCTATTGGACTGAATTGTTGATAAAGTTTGAGAGGAATGACAGTGGAGGGGGCTTAATATTTGGAGGGGGTATAACGGAAAAGATCCGTCGATTTTATGAGATAGCTTCTGTAGTTAACACTAAACTTCTCTGCTTATTGTTACCCATACTTGCAATCAATCATGAATTTGACACATGAGTTCCATCAAGAAACTTTTACCAGCACCGAGTTTGCATTAGACAGTCATCAGATGATCAAATCACATTATTCAGATGAGCGTCACTACTGTAAAATACTGATGAGTAAAAGTTAAAGACAGGAAAATATCTACAAAGTCACGAAGAAACTAGAAAGAAAAAAGTGAAGTTATATAAGATCGTTCCACAATCCTCCACGGTCATTAATGAAATGTTAAGACTATAGTGCAGCGGGTCGTGGTGAATGTGAGGTATAGACAATAGACCAATACAAAGGCACCATTCATTCCATCGAAGATAATAAAGACCTCGCGCTTACAAAAACTGAAATATAATTATTGCTGCCTACACACGTTAGTAGAAAGCTTTCGATGCATCACTTACTGACAGAGAAGTAGATCTTTTAGAACATTTATCTCAAAGTACGAATACGCGCGTTTGATTGTTTATTTCTTCCACATTATAAAATGTATCTTAATAAAGCGCGTTCAGATAAGTCAGATTAATCGTTTCTTTACTAACCTTCTTGATAGGAGGAGGCTTGGCAGAATACTGGCGGATTCCATTTGACAATAACCATTGCCTAAAAGAAAAGTGAGCGAAATTATTGAAAGACTTCAATCAAAATCAAACTGAGTGAATATGCCTTGGCTCGACATAATTTTAAAATGTTGTTTTGGGAAAGCCAACTTTATACTACGACCTTATATCCAAGGCCATCATCTGGTTCCGAATCATTTTATGCACATTATACATAAAATCAATTTCAAATTTTGACCAAAAAACTTTGTTGGCTGATTACACAGGTAGCTAGTAAAGGGTAATGGGACAGGCCTATGCAATTTTGCATAGTGGGTGAATTTGTGGAAGACATTATATAAAAATCAGAACGTATATTCTATAACAGAGCGTTATAGAATGAATTCATAAAAATCAAATATATAAAAAGTCTTCTGCTTTAATGATCCTCTTTATACGATAATCGATTTCTTCATTGATGTATGGTAACAAGTAAACATATATTTTATAGTAGCCTATATTTTAACTTACGATCAGCGCATTTTGCTGTTCCCAAGACATTCATTCAAAATCAAAATGGAAGCCACAGAAAATTCGTTTCCAGCATCCGAGGTCGAGATTCACTGCAGACGGCTAAATGACGTAATTAGTACAGGTCGAACGTGCCTGAACCCGAGAAGTCGAGACGCTCCGCAACCTAAGAGGACCCGAGTAGCCGGACCGGTCAACACGAATCCAGGTGTGGATAATCGGTATTTATCGGTGTCCACTATTAAAGATGAGCGATTCTACCTGAAGCCCGACTCAAACCGGACCTGCAGTCCGCACTCGGAATTTAACCAAAAGCTTGCCATTCGAAAGTAGGCCAAACCAAATGGCTTACCCACTATCCAGACTATCCATGATCTCATCCCTAACGTTCTCCACGCTCATGTCCATTAACCTTCACCCTTACTCAATCACTCTGCGCCTGAGCGGTTATCGCAGTCTCCTATGTAATAACACATTCAAGTACCTCGCACAAAGCAGAATAACATGAGCATACAGGAAATCAGCAAGCTCTTATGACGCGTTTGTTGAAACATTTTGAAAGCATTTTTCCAATTTTACATTAGTTGACCAAATAAACGTTTGGTCGCTGTACTCATAACACCCAGGACAATGCAAAATGGTAATATTTATTTTGAATGACAAGACATGCAGCAATCTACATTTTATTGTAGTAGGCCTGCTTTGCGAAGTGGAACCAAGTTCACATAGAAGTCAAATCAGTTATAACAACTCATGCACTACAATTGTAGGTTGAAAATAAGCAACTGAATTTCCTTGAGGTTGAGTTGCTCACCTTAGATCTTGGAGATATCGAAGAGAAAATCGTTGCATGATCTGTAAGTAAGAAATTTCAAGTAAGTGACGAGCAAAACTGTTTAGCAGCTAGATGCCAAAAACGACATAAAAGTATTGTGGAGAACTCGTAATGATAAAAATCGATATAGGAATTTCAGTACACGCATCACATCACAATAATAAAAAAATACTGTTTAGAGCTAGGTATAAGAATAATAATAAAGTGTTTATAGAAATCACACTGAATTAAATTTTATGCTTAATTTTTACTTATTTATGAAATCATAATGAATTAATGTTTAATTATGGCCACCGTATTAAAAAGTATCCCAACAGAGCACAAAATCCAACAGAGAAATCCAAAAAGCATGCACACTGGGCCGTATGAATGAACAAATGTGTTCCTTCTTCTTGTGTTTAAAATAATTGCGTTGAGAATAACAAACGGTGGTGGTCGAAGTAGCCTACCGGATTGAAATCAGAGTTTCGTGTTTGCCAGATCAGCAAGTTGGGCTCCCCACATGGAAAGCATAAAAGAATTTAGCGGTGAAAGCAATTCTCCATTAATTTACAGTTAAGCTTCTTCTTCGTGAAACTATTAATTTAAATCCGATTGAAATTTAGCTGACAAGATCTTTCATTCTTATGTCGCAACTGAATGTTTGCATCCCGGTATTGTAAAGCCTATCCAAATACAAATAGTCTCGTCAGTAGAGACAACAAATTTAGCCCCAGTATTCTCTTATTGACACACCAATTTCCGGACAACACTCGAATTGCATGTAGACCAAAAGCACGAATGTTATTCTGGAACAGCCTGAGCTTGTAATTCATCAAACCACTCACTACTCGATAGAAAATGCCTGCTTTTCAACAATTTAGTTTCTGTAAATAGCACATACTACATCCTTCGCCATCGCATGTTCTACTCTTTAAACAACTTAGTAGAGTATAATTACCCCGAAACAACATATTGCATTTGTTGATGATTATTATCCAAACTGTTGCATTAAAAATTGCTACAAATTTTAACCTATAAAGCGGCAACCTGAGATAAGTTGCCTTGCCGGTGTGTTAAAGTCTTAAGATGACTTTCCTCAGTACAAAGAGAATTAGACTCAGAAGGTAATGAAATCCATTTTATGTACCGTGATGCAAATTCAATTCTGGATTTTCTGACGAATCGCAACATTGACACCGCATTAAACGTAAAAAGTCAGTAAATTTCGATCGTGAGGAGTCAAAAGCTGTAAATGATTTTTCGACTTGACAAATTCATCGTGGAGAAAAAGTTGAGTAGAACATATTCACTTTTGACGTGACAGGCCTTGAATCTGACCGCTGAAGTTCGTATGCTCTCTACCTCATGCGAGTTACTTCTACATCGTGCGTGCTTGGCAAATGACGAAAGCCAAAGAGAGACGAATATCCATATCAATAACAAACTGCAGCTTGCTACCATTGCATAAAATGTCTGAGATGGGATTATGTCTGCTATACACTAGCTCACAGACAGACGAAAGGCAGCGCCTTCTCTGCAATCGAAACACAGCCCTAATCAGTCATGCCAGCAAGATCTTGATCCGAATCCTACTGCGAAGGATGCCAGACTGTTCGAGCAGACAAGAATAGTTCACAGATGCGTAAATGGGAATCAGGAAGTGCCGGTATGTAGGGACTAAGAATCAAATCCTCAATCTGTGATTATCATGGAGAAAGCCCGTGAATTCAACGTTTCGCAGTTAATCCGCTGATTTTAAGCTGGTATTTGACTCGTTGCAGCACTCCACATTGTGAACCGTTTTGAACAGATGGCCTTCAGCATCAATGTTGCAAAATTACTTGAGAATGAAGCTTTGACGACATTGCTCCCCCATACTGGGAGCTTGGACGGCGCTGACAGACCGACTTTTCTGTAGCGTCGTGGCTTTTTCACTCCCTCTGCCCTTTCTGCCGACACTTTCGGGGCACGAACTCTGGACCATGCACAACTTGGAGAATCAACAAAGTTTGCTAAATTAGCAATTCGATAGGTTACCTTATTACTTAAAGCTCAGCTTTATTACAACAAGATTATTTTCCTAAGAGTGATCATATCACAAGCAACCTGTCACTGAAAGAACAAAACATCATAATCTTAGAAACGGGTCATAATTAATTTAAAATTAAAATTTATTAACCTAACAAAAAAATTTGAAATTTTTTTAAAATTAAAATTTGCTAAAATAATAACACTAAATGGGTCCACTATAACTTCTCTGACTCAAGAAATGACGCCAAATGTGAATCATAAAATCATGCCGCTAAAAATTGAATTAAAAACATGACATCTCAGTCAGGAAGCTTTCAATTTTTCCTTGAAGACTTGCAGGGACTTGCATTATACTGCTGTTCATGAAATTTCCTAGATCATCAGCTTAATTACTCTTAATTAAGATGCTTGCTAGCAAATATTCATTCCTCTTGATGTCCAACTTATTTCATGCTATTTATAAAGGGGTTTCATCTCGGTAATACATAAATTTGCAGAAATTTAGCTTTTTAAAAATTCCTCAAATAATTTTTTTCGACCATATGAACGTAATCTCCGCGAAAAACTAAATCCTTTCGCATAAAAATTTTCACTGCACACAGACATTTTTTTGAGTCGACACTCTACCTGCTTATACTTGCTCTATCATCTGGAACAGAAGATCGCTTGATCAATCACTTAACCACTGTGCCAAGGAAGCGAACAATTAGATGGGAAAGTGTCAATAAATTGTCAAAGTGGAAAGCGAGTTGTTACACAGATTCCTCATCAAGAAGAGATTACGACAAGATGTCTTGTCTCACCCATGTTCACCTTCCATTCAGGAGACGTAGAGCGACAGTGATCAGCGAACTAGCTCGAATCAATGGGAGTGAACATCAGCGGCCGGTACTACAGTAATCTACTTTTCACAGACAACATCTTAATATTGACTTTCGCGACCACGATTCACGAATCGGTGGACGATGTCGACGTGTCCTCGGGTAATGCGGATCTGCAGGTCAGGATGAGAAAAATAAAATTGAAGGTGACGATGGCGATGGCGACACATTAACAGTCAAGGATGTGGACACTTAGGGTCATTTTGGAGCCAGTGTAATGCACAAATTAGACCTGCGCTTCATCATACACACAGAAGTCACGATCTAGGATATCGGAGCAGGGCTGCGGCCAGCAAGAATTGAGTTTGTATCTCTCGTGTGGAATGACCAATCTCTGTACAAGAGCATTGAGATGAAGACTTGAATGTGAATAGTGTAGTATCCTCAGATCCGTAAATCAGTAAATTTTGTTAGAGGTTTGAATTAAAATCAAGTAAGTATTAGTATTCATGTATACTAAGATATCAATTACAAGTCATCAGTACCGGTAAGTAATGTACAACCGTCTGAGTACTGTACAGACATAAGAGAAACTGACATTCTAAACATTCAAGATAAATTTTAAAGATCACCTGGTGACAACAGCTGGCTACCAGCATTTAAGAAAAACTCTTATATTTAAACCAGCACTACTGCATTAAATAAAGTAGAAGTTTAAATATGTACAAAGTACCTAGTAATGCAGTCACTATAAACAGCATTGTCCGACTGAAGGCCTGGACATTGGGTCTCTAAACTTTAGTGACCTCGACATTGCAGGAGGGTGCTGAAGATCCCTGTGACTGAACGCAGGGCAAAGCTTCCCATTCTTCGGGAGTTGGAAACTCAGTGAGAGTTTAATTGTCGCTCGAACGCAAAATCTGCAGACCAGGTGATCAGGAGAAAGGGAATCAACGGTTGATGAGGGAGATCACTGCGCCTGTGAACCGACATCAAAAAATGAAGCGAGTCCGTTTTCGAAATACACCAGAATGGCGAGACAGGTGGAGATCCATAATGCACGCTTCCATGATCAGCAACCCTCGCCATTGAGAGGGATGGTACCTATGCAAATGACACTATGTGACTAGAACAGTACCTGACATTGCATAGCTGATAAAATTATCAATATTATCAAATAAATTAATATTTATCAGTGGCATCACAACAACAGCGATTGATCTACGCAAATTAAGACAGAAAGAGATTCAAAGCAAAATTTATCACGTGTAGAAAGCAATTTTAAAATACTAAAGAAGCTACAGTAGAATTGAAATCTCTTAACTAAACAAATTAATGTGGAACTTTATTCCATTTTCAACTCACTGAGATCTGACGATGACGGATGAATCCGAATGTTTGCTCCTTTTTTGTTGATCAGCCTGGAACGGCAGCTTGATTTATGCTGACAGTGAACTCAGCTGCATTAAGATGGAGCGTTCGTGGATTCAAATAAATGATGAAATCAGTTGATCGCTGTAGACGACTCTCGAGTTAGCTTTCACAATTTTTGAAATCCGCTTCGTCAAACTCAAGTCAGTGGAGAAGGACATAATTAAAGAAGATCAGCATGCAATTGGCCCTTTTGCAACATCATCAATAGTGCAAATCATGTTGCATACTTCGTGATTGATGACCATGTGATCCAAACTTTCACCAGACATTAGAATTTGATAACAATATTGTCATTAGACTGCCTTTCTGCCAATTTTGTGGTTGCTTCCTGTTGATGAGTTATTGTAGGAAGCTTGGGAATATAAAGATTTTAGAGATCCACCTGTCTTAAAGTTTCTCTTTGCAGCTGCTCTTCTGAAATACTGTTCCTGCATCTTAATTTGTGGACTGTGATTGCAGAAAGAAAATGGTAAAATCTCTTGCAACCACTGTAGTTGCATGCACAGATTTATGTTTCGTCTCCAGCTTTATGGTAAGAGGCAGATTTTGGTTAAGTTGCCTACATTTCTATTTGTTTATCTATCTCAAACTAATTTAAATGTCACTTATCCTAAAATTATAATAGGTTTCAATTATTTTCTGGTCACATGGTGACAAACAGCGATAGTCTGTAAATAATGCATCTATGATTTGTTCATCCGTATAATTCTTGTGAGGGAATTGCCCAAGCCTAAAACAACAAAAAAAGACTGCAGCCACACTAGCTCATTGAAAAAAGAGTCATTCATAGATGGATTGTTGTGACGTTTTAAAAAATGAAGATCCGACATCCGTGTCATCCTGTTCATCGTTGATTAACTGCAGACGATGAGTAGGGACACTTGCTGAACATCTTTCTTCAGGGAATATGTCAGTTTGTATTCCACCGCGGTAAATCTCATGCATTCTTTTTTGCAATGTACCTGATTACAAAGAAATACGATATGCATGGGGCCACCTTGGAAGCAAGTTATGTATTACAGGACGATGTAGGAAGAGGCAATGCCTCGAAATTACACCATTTGAATGTTGGGAATTGTGAAATCTGATTGGTGATCCCCATGGCATATTGCCTTATAGGGTAGCCTAGCAGAGATCCATACAAGCAAGCGGCTGCAGTTTTCTCATTTGGAATTCAGCGTTGCCTCTGCTGGCGGTTTCGCGCATCTGCAGGTGCGCGGAACATACTTGGATGGAGGTCTCAGAAAAAATCTTTTAATTAGGGTTATAAATTTAGTATTTAGAGAAGAATATCGGCGCTGTGGCCTTGTGGTGGTGATCGTTGTGCGTTGTGGATACCTTGGTTCAAACCTACGTCGGGTCAAACCTTCGAAACTTTTGTCAAACTTTTGAATTAGGTGCATTCTGCATTCTTGCTAAACACTCAGCATAAAAGATAAATGGCAAACCGGCAACAAGGGGAAAGGCTGCGTGATTAATGTGCTTCCGAGTACAAACAAGCCTCATTGTTTTCCTCGAAGTTTTGGTAGCTTATTTTCGTGAATAAACAAACATTATTTCTTTCTAAAACCACTACTTTGACTTCATATAGCATCATTCATCTATTAGGCTATCAATTAATATGTAGGCCTATTATAGCTGAGAGTGACTTCGAGTTGATGTCCGAATTTTCTAACTAGTATTTGTGAGTTACATTGATTGGTAGGCTATCCTTTGTTGAGGTTGAAATAACGTGTTTAAATTTCCTTGTGATAATGACAACAACTTAGTTTAAGCACAAAGCACATAAGCGCGGAGCCTGTGCGATGTGGTTTAGCTAAAATGATGCAACGTATCAATGAACTCCTAAGAAGCAAATAGGTCGATATATTTCTAGATTGGCTCGGGCGCCTGATTCATGGCACTAACCAATATCGTTTCAGGGACGAAGACTTTCATTTTTTCAAGAGAAAAGTCGAATGATAATATAGCGCAAAACTCATTGTCGGTGCATCAAGGGCTTGCAATCCTTTATTGAAGTCATATTTTTTGATTTTTCTTTACAAAGAACTAACAATCAGAAATGTCAGGAAGATCGCTCACAATTATGCGATATTTTTTAGCACGGTCAAGAACACTGGATGTTCATGAAACCTAAACCAGCCTCGACAGAAACTTTCCTCTCGTACGCTTTTTCCTTGAGACATCACCAATCCACTGATTTGTGGGTAGTTTCCAGGAACAACGAATGTGTTCCCAAAAGTATGTAGTCACGGATAGAATTTCCCTAGCACGGTGTATCACAGGCTTGATCATGGGCCTTATATCATAGGCTTGAGTTTAGTCCTTCATATATAGTACCCTGCATCGATGATAAAAGTAAATGATGTAGCTGATAGCTTTATAGGCCTACTTGACTGATAGCCGGATATTGGTTATGTATAGCGGAGAATGGGTTGACATGGCAGCATTTTTGCCAATCATCCATCGTATCGCCAATCACTCCACATGATAATCTTGCCATAAATTCATTCAGTCATGTTGACCTCAAGTGTTTTCCTATCGTTTTATCAATTCCTCTTTTGGGATCCTGTCTCTCTATTTTACGCCTGCCATGAAGCAAATCATCGCTAGGTCACATGCTCTTAAGGTGTTCATTAATTGGAGAGGCCAAGCTTCCAAATCGTACAGTATAGCAGTAGATTGGTCGTCTGCATAGATTCCTCTGATCCTTAAGAATTTTGGGAATTCTCGCCATCTTGGCTACGCACTCACGTCCTCATCTTTCCAATTTAAAAATGAGCATTCATCGAGTAGCATCTTCTAAGTGGCTCAAGTTTTGGAAATAATTCTAAATTTTATGTCCGAACTTTAGCCATCTTAATAACCATGATCACCGTTGTGAGAATGATGATGGACGTTAAGCAGGGTAGGCACGGGATTAATCTCTCGGGCGGAATTTTTTTAGTTGATCCCGGCGGGTTTTTTGTAGATTAATTGTGAGATTTGAATTTTCGGATCATCAGCGCACTTTTTGTACTATGTAATAAGATTATCGTTGACATTCTTCGTCAACTTTCATGCAAAAATAATGCAATACGCAGGTAATTCCAATGCACATGTATATGGTCTGTTTGGATCAAGAGATGCATATGCATTTTGAAATTATATTTGCCTTGTTTCATGAACAAAAAATAGCCAATATCCGGGATCCAAACCAAATGCGACTTTGTCTTCATGTTTGTAAATTGCGATACTGTTTATTACTAATAATACCCTCTTTTTTTCCTTTATTGTATTAAAAGCCTGATTGTTTAAACTCTCAATAAGACAATTTTGTGATGAATTAATTAATGCTAAGACTACGTTTACACACAGCAAATCACCACCGGTGTGGATGAGACTTGCCATTGCCAATGATCTTGGTGGACGTGGTGAGAATGACGTCAGAGACATCCGATGAAAGGGGATTGATTCATCAACTAATTCAGACCAGCTCTGAGAAGTTGACAACGCATAGAAGATGATTGTTCTTCATCACCATATCATCCTTGTAACATACGTCATGACTGTCGTATATGAAGGCACCGAAATCATGAAAGGACACGGAAAAACACCAAATCCCATAAAATCCGTTATTAATGCCGCCCGTCGGTATTTTTCATTTTACCCTGATCGAAGCATACCCTGACGTTTAGGACTTCTTTCACATTGTCAATATCCACTATGTATACCAGTTTGTGATACTAGAGCATCGCGAAATGGAGGAAATATACGGTTCCTGCTGTTTGCGTTTGTAGCGAGTAAGCGAAATGTGTTCATTTAATTTAGCACGCAGATTTTTGACATACTCATCCACCTCAGAATCGTTCATCGTGTTGTATGCAGACTAAGAATCTCATTTATTTTTTCCAGGAATATGGAGATTCAGCACGGAATTTATCAAGAGAATATATTCAATTTGTTTTCTTCAATCCGGGAAACGTACAAACAGAGGGTTGAAGAAACCTTGCAAAATTTAGAGAGACATTTTCTGAACATGCTCGAGGACGTGCTGACTGATGCTGAGAAAAGGTTCTTGAGCTGTGCCAACTTTGTAAAGGAATCCGATACTTACACAGGTAAATTCCGCCATGATTCTACACTTTCAACTCATTCTTATTCTTGTACAGAGCCACGCTTAAATACAGTGTAGTCGGATAATTCTTCACTGAAATATTCTCTACCTAAATTCCTTATCTTAAACACATGTTTAAAATAATGGTTTAACGTCAGTACTCCCGCACCCCGCACACTGGGGGCTTGGACGGTGCTGACAGTCAGACTTTTCTGGACCCCTGTGATCTTTTAGTCCGGATGCCCTTCCTGACCACTTCCAATGACACTTTCGGGGCTAGACCTGTGGACCGAAAGATCGCTAGGCCAAGCAGTTAGCCATTGTGGCTATCGCCACGCAAATAGCAGAAAATCACTATTCAATTATATTATTTTTCCTGAAAGAACTTATCGATGAATTTTACAGATGCGCTGCAAAGAGCCAATTACTACATGTACCTAATAAGTGTATAAGACTAGCCTTCTTCAAAAAACAACTAATAATGGGTGAGCTGTCGTTATGTATGTGACGGGACTAAACAGTTAGTCTCGTAAGAAAGATCTATCCATTGTTGCGAAATACGCAAATTGTATAGCTGCACATCACTGCAAGTGTAGATTAACTGATGAGATGACTACACTCCATTCCATTTCTTACATGCGTTCAAGACTGTGCACTCTATTAGCTCCACTTGTTTTTGTACGCGATACGCGAATTCAGGTTGATCTTACTTAGGTTGTCTAGTATGTGCTTCCTGTACTTATTGCACCTGCTTTGTACCTCCAAGTGAGGTCTGTACTTGCAGTTATTATGTATGTAGTTATTGCACTTCCTTTTGAAGCGATGCTTTCGCTAATTAATGCGACCTTCTAACAAATTTTGATGTAGTATTTTGATCATTTTTATTAGATCGATTGCTTGCTGATTGCCATGTTGAGAGACCTTGAGACTTAAGTTCCGTTTTCACTGCCGCTGCGAGTACTTCGGTATTATTTTCGATTATTTGTGGCAGCATTTCGAAACTGTTGATTCGTGTGGTGTTGTTTAATTCAGATGTATTAGATCCTAATTTTTAATGTAGAATACAAACCTTTATATAAAAAGTGCAGCAGACGATGAATTCAATGCTAGAGACCAGACTATGGTTCTGCAGAGTAACTTCATTGAGTTCTTGACGCACTAGCAGACAGAGCAACCATCGTTATTTTTCCTTAAAGCGATATATCAGAAGTTATCAAAGCATTTCTTCGTGGTACTTTGGGTTATCGCCCCCACGTCTAAAATCCGTGAAAATGAGTCTATCGTTACAAAACTTCAGGTGCACGTAGGTGAGGATATTTTCTACCAGCATGTAAAAATTTGCAAATCGGATGAGTACCTTTTTAGATAGACATAAGTGAAGATAGAGACGACAACGTGAAGTGTACGATGTCAGCAGCTTGATCTGACATCGTCTGAGAAGGTTGAAAGAAGGTCAACAAAGTCATTTCGCGACAACTCGTGAAGTGCTAATGACCAGACCATATCCTTTACTCGAACATACTTGATTTAAAAAGGCGTGGTAGGGTAGTGGTTGTGGAAAGATTTCAAATAGCAGTGATGAGACGAAGATGGTGATGGAACAATGCACACTCGAGCAACAATGATGTGTCAACAGAAGTAGTCAGATCATGCCGCTGACATCGCTACACTCACAGAGTTAAATTCCTTTTTCTGCGGTGTTTGGCTAAAGATGACATTTTTTTAATAGTGATGGTTACGACTAGAATGAGCTCCGAGGGCAGGAAGATCAATTTTCCATTGAACGTAGTGCAAATTCAAGTCTTGATTCTGACGAACTGTATCGTTGACACCGCATTGAGCGTTCACATTCAGTAAATTTAGATCGTGATGAGTCGAACGATGTGAATAATATTTCCATTTGACGAATTTATTGCGGAACAGCATAAAGTAAAATCCATGTACTGTTTACTTGGCAGATGTCCAGACTTCAATTTGAATACGCCGGCTCGTGCGTTCCCTATACGACCTTCCTCACGCAGTGCGCGCGCTTGGCCGGTCACGTAAGCCAAAGGTAAACATATCTCTCCACAGGTTGCTGCCATTGCATACAATAGCTGAGATAGAAACGCGTTACCTCTAGAGTAACCGCGACAACTACACTTCAAGTTATCGTCTCTCATTCAAAATGTTTGCTCAGATTTTCATAAGCAAGTAGAAAATATCCTGGCCTAAGTCGACCAGAAGTTTTGGACGATTGATTCATCTTCACAGATTTCAGATACCTTTGAAAACTTGGAGAAGGGGATAGCCTATAATTACCTTCATCTTGCATCTCTATAGATTCGATAAGAACCCCTATGGTGCTCCTTTAGCAAGAGGGAAGACTTGTCTCCAGCAAATCATGCGGATGTTGGTTTCACTGCATGCGGGCTGACCAAATCCTATTTAAGGATTTTAAGGAATTTTAAGGATCGAATCCTAAAAGAAACGTTCAGTGAGGACACAATGAAAATATTCTCGGTTATCGTGAAGCTGAAAGAGAGATCGGTTCAACACTAGTGGAACAGCTGACGAAATTTCTGAGTGCACTATTCAATTATATACTGAAAAACTTATCGTTGAATTTTTCTGATACTGCACAACTAGTTATTGCATGCAACTAAAAAGTGTATAAGACTAGTTTTCTTTAAAATCAACTATTGATGGGAGGACTGTCGCTTTGTACGTGACGTGAAGTTAAATGTCTCCTATCATGGACTCGCAAGAAAGATCTATCCATTGTTGCGAAATACGCATATTGTATAGCTGCACATAATTTGTAAGTGTAGATAAACTGATTAGATGATTACATTCCATTCAATTTGTCACATGTTCACAGAACTGCAACCTATTTCTACGTTGTTGAATTATCTCCCTCTATTCTTTTTCATTTGATCTTATTCAGGTAGTCAAGCATGTGCTTCTTGCACTTATTGTTCCTTCTTTGCACGTCTCAGTGAAGTTTGTACACAAATGTACTTATTGTGCTTACTTCGTACATCCCACTGATGTTTGTACTTGTTGATGTAGCCTACATATTGCACTTAATTTTGAAACGATGTACTTCTACGTTTGTTGAATTGACAACAGTTTCTGCATTCATGCATTTCATTTTTTGATAAATAATGCGTTCTTTCACTACTTGAGACAACTTTGTATGAAGTTTTGATGTATTAGTTTGATCATTTATTTAAGATTGATTGTTTGCTGATTGCCATGATGAGAGTTGTTGAGACTTGAATTTCGCATTTACTATCGGTGCGATTAGTAAGTTCTTGACGTCCTATCAGACGGAGTAATCGTCATTATTTATCCTCACAGTGATTTTTCAATCTTACCGTTCCACTATCTTCCTTCAATCACAGAAGATTTAGTTCCTCTGTATCTACGCAAATCATGTAAATGAAATCAGTTCTGATAGAACCAATTAAACTCTAGAAAACATAAAATATATTGTGTATAATAAAGTCTGATAAGTGCATGATTTTGTTGCTTGGTTATGAACAATCCCTTTAGATGTAAAAAAACTTAAAAACTGTATTCACAAGTCGTTTACGTCTCGGGTCCCGAATCCTAATCAGCGAGAAACCGATGGCATGACATGAAATTAGTGCTGCGTCACGTGCGTAACGGTGGTATTTTTTATCTGGTGGATGAAGTTATCAATGAGTTTTTTTTTTAATGCGCGCATGATCATCAATTTACCAAGAGAAGCTGTCACAAGTTCGTGTCTGTCTTCATTTAGTCTTGGCACAAATACGTGAATACATTGTGCTCGTAAATTGTGTCTGTTTTTGTTTAGCCTAACTCTGCCTATGTTTGATATTAATTGGCGTATGGGTCTCCAGTGTTCCATGAAGTGTTGATATCAGAAATTGCTGTTGTCAGAAATTACATGGTATTATAATTATAGATTGCTTTCGTCACGCACACAACGCATGGAATTACTGAAAAAAGCACAACTTAGCATTATTTCATTTCAGGCATAGTTTTCTTAACTGAAAGCCATTATAAAACAACTACCGTATTTTTCCATATATAGGCCCACCCAAATACAGGCCATAGGCTTATATTTGGAAGCAGAATTTATTGTGATCAAGAAAATATAATTAAGGAAATCCAAGGATTTATCTCCAAGTATTCTCACAACAAGTCTTATCAGTCATTAGTTATCTGTGTGCGCGCGCTCGCGTGTGTGTGTGCGTGCATGTGTTTGCTTGATGTTGCCATGATCGAATCGTCGCATCCTATTAGGAACACCATTGTCCAAGAATTCAAGGGATATTCTAAGAATATGCGAGCAGGCATGAAGACAAGCGCGCGGGTTTGTGCGACAATACGAACTCAGTTAGTCGTTGCCTTTTGAGTCAGAGTCACACAGGCATTTGAGCCCTACGATTCAACACTTCCTCTATTTTTCTATCGATCTTCTTCGATACCAACTGCGTCACGACATCATCAGAAAGTGCAGAGACAATTCCTAAGACTCGCTTAAAGAGGAAAAGCAGTACAATTTTCGACAAATTGCAAATAATTGAGACTGTCAAGATAAATCACGGAAACAACTTGAGTGCTGATTCAAGAGAGATGGGAATTTCAAGTAAGCAACCAACTCCAACTTGAATATCTGAAGAACTCAGGCTAAGGAAGACCTCGACGAGGCAGAAAAGGCGCCGACATCCAGGGGGTGGACGTAGACCTTTTTATCCGGATCTAAATCGAACCTAAGTCAATAGAAAAGTTGAAAATTGAACGTTCGAACAAAAGAAACGTCAGTAGGACAAGATTACAACATGAAGCCGTAAAGACATTGTTCCACGTCTCAACAAGTCCTGTACATTCATTCCTATTAACTTTTGTTCTTATTTTTGTGATGAGATATGGATCCAAAGACGCATCTACGTAATTGAATAAACCATATAGGCTACCGGTTTTACAGACAGAAGCTTGCTGCTGATTGCTCATAGTTACTAATTATTTAGAATCCAAAAGTGGCATAAAGGCTAAAATGGTACAGATTGAAGAGGTGCCAAATAGAAGCCCTGGGCTTTTATTTGAAGTCAATATTTTGTCGCAGAATCGGTAAAAACTTTATATAAGCCCATGGGCTTTTATATGGAAAAATACGGTACATGATAATTTAGAGTTCCACTCTTATTAGTATTTCAATATACAGAAGAAATTCTATTTTGTCAATTTCCTTGCCCTGAAGGCATGTCAATGCTAAACACAGAGCGCTACTGAAATACCTGGGGCCGGTAACATAAATCGTTGTTAAATAATGGTAACTGTTAAGCCTACAGCGAACTGCTGTAACAGCGAACGTTTATCGGCTACCACAACTTCGCTGTTCCTTCGCTGTTTAGCATACAGGGAGTTAGTGATTAACAACAAACTTGAATTCGGGAAATCGTGACGTATAGTCTGACGTTGTCCAATAGAATGACAAGATGGCTTGACTTTTCAAAATGTCTATCAGCTTCTATTCGCCACATATCTCGATGAAATCCTTTTTGAAATGAGAGCTGTGATTTGGATGTACAAGTTTTATTGCATACATCGAGTAAACAGCACTTTCATCTGCTGTATGCTACAGAAGACAAAATGAACCACTGTTAGGCAAACAGTGTTATATTGGTGGTCATTTTAACATCGAAGTTACAGCTAGGTTGCAATGAACTTTTAACAGTGGTTTGTTGGTATCGAAAATATCGCAAACAGTAAACGTTAGGCTTAACGGCGGTTCTTGTTACCGGCCCCTGGATGAAGATTTACATGGATAAGTCACATCGCTTCAATATCTAATCAGATATCTACAATTAAATTTCTGAGAACTATCTGTGCCCCATTTGGAGTGTCCAAAGTGCATTACATCCAGGCCGAATTCCGTGACGGTTGATTATTTCGTTATGGACGTCCACTGAACAACCTACCCTCAATTTGTGATAGTGGTAATGAAATGTTTTCCATCAATCACGGACTAAATTGCAAGAAGGGAGGACTGGCAATTCAGCTCCACAACGAAATGAAAGATGTCGTTGGAGACCTCGCATCCCTGCCTTTCGGAGAACGGAATATAATGAAAGATGTTAGAGGGAAAATGGAAAATGATATCACGGAAGAAGGACTGAGGGCTGACTTTCCTGCACGAGGAGTTTGGACATCGCAGACACCATCGTTGTTCGACGTTTAGGTGCTGAACTTTGACGCTGAATCTCGCGATAACCGCACCTCAACACAGATCCTTGCAGCAGCCGAAAGACAAAAGGAGTCGAACTACAAAGACGCGTGTGATTTCAGAAGATGCGAATTTACTCTGCTAATATTCTCGTGCGACGGAGCTATCATGATATGTGCACTTCTATAGACTGCACTTTCAGTCATTGTTTTGATCGCATTCAACGAAGTTGTTAACTTCGTGTGAAAAGACTTCGGGTCGTTTGCTCGTGTCGTTGTTTCCCAACGCAGATGAAAATTCGTTTGCTCGTCTCGTTGGTAGTCTACCAACGGATCTATTGGTGTTTTACCAACGCATCTGTTGGTGAAGGGTTTGCATGCATATTTCACCCATGGCTTCACCCATTGGTGAACGACCAGACGCACGCTTTATTTTTCATTTTGCATGCACCCTTGTTTTCATTCTGCTTCTCAATGAACATGGTGAGTGTGATCGACATAGCCGATGCGACTGACGATCAAGATTATGTAGTCCAAGTTGGTCGACATTTCAGAGATCGCAGCAACCCCCTAGAAGACCCCACCAGTTCCACAGGCACGCTTACGTTGCTCTGCCAACGCTTTTTTGGCTCGACGTTTTAATTCCTGCCATAGAATTTTTAGCTGTTTATCACTTCGCTGATGTTCGTCATTTGAAGCGTTGAAGCGTGAGCATATTTCAACCCACAACTGCTTCTTTTGAGCAACGGATTTGTAATCGCTCAATTTTGATTCTACTATGTTCATGTCGACCTCCTTCAACAGAGACAGAAGATTAATTTTCGCTATCTGAAAATCTTTCAGACGTGATCTACCTTACAATACCGAGTGTCAGAATGAAATGAAGAGAACAATGGTGGAATGACGATCACATTTTCTAACTGACGTCAAACGCGCGCGCACAACCATTGGTGATTACCAACAGACACGAGCAAATGCTGCATTGGTACCATTGCCAACGTTGGCAATCACCAACGGATGCTTTGGTGAAACACCAATAAATCCGTTGGTCAATTACCAACGACACGAGCAAACGAGCCTTCATGTGTAATCAGATCGTTCACCATTGTTTGTGTTCGCTTTTTATGCTGTATATCAACTGTCTCATTGAATGACTGAAAACACTGCTCATATTGTCACCAGTTTGATCTGATGATGATACTTGCTGACCAGTATCGGCGCGCGGTACAAGTTGTATCCAAGCAGTTCTAGACTCGCCGTGCATCTTGACCGATAGTGTCCTCGTGGCCAACCACTGCTCTTTTCTGGAATTTGCCGCTGCTTTCAGTACGAGGCTGCACACTAGAGCTACATGCTTAGCTGCATACCTGTATAGGCATAAGTAAAGACACTTGCACATTCTGTTAAGGCTTATACCTATACACACCCTGTAAGCATCAGGCCTGTTAACACACACACCAGGTTGTAAGAAAAATCCTTTCTTAAATTGCTGACTCAAAGACTTGAAGGCAAATTGGACGAAAATTATCAGAGCATTCGTTCATTTGTCCATAAGAAAATTATGCTCACCTTAATTAGAGCCTCAAGTCAATGCTTGCGAGGCTCCCGTATTAGATGGAGAACTGATCTTGCTTCGGAGGATGCTCACGGTATCCCAGCATTCTTTCATCGCGAAGATTTATCTTTTATCTCTTCTTTACTTGCGAAATATTTCTCATGTCTAATTAACTTCATGTTTTGCACTTACTATTCTAAAGTGCTCTATTTTGTAAATATTAAAAATTTCTATCCAAGCCTAGAGATAAGACAAGTATTCTATAAACTACATGGAGAATTAACATCATAGTTGGAGGATGATTTGCATGTGATTAACAACGATTCCTCGTGACGACTGACCAATTTCGCCCTACGGAAATTGATAGGTTAGTCGTCTCGTAAGTCATGACTTAATAGTTGTCATTCTCTTAAGATATTCAATGTACTACGACACACCTTTGTTGTCAATCTACACTGTGACGTAGTCGTTTGACATGCTGATATGCTGTCTCGCTACAAGATGAACGCCGGTAGCGTTCTGTCAATAATAATAGAACAATAAGCTGTCAATATCACTTAGAGATGACTTCTGCCTTCACTCGCATTCCTTTTGAACCGTCGGCGTGGTCTAGTGGAGAATGTGCGAATTCGTCTCCACCGCGGACTGGGGTTCGATTTCTAGGTCAGGCGAGTGTGGTCGGGGATTCAAGGGTGTTGGTGTCTTGTATTGACTTAATAGTTGTTTCACAGTTGGTCTACAGTTATGGCGACTTCTGAGCTTTGACCGGTTCATACTTTATCATTTCAAATTGAAACATACCTCTTTATATTCACCATTCCTATCTCTCCTTACAGATGACGTTGAGAACCAAATCGAAGCCCAAGCCATCCAGATGAATACGAACACGATGGAGAAACAGGAGCCGTTCGTTCCGGAGGAAGATTACTGTGATGAAGACGAAGAGAAAGATATGATCGAAGGATGGTTTTCCAATGATGTCATTCCTGCGCTCACCCCATCCTCTCCTCTGCAACTCCCTGACACGGAGCACTTGAAACGAGAGCCTCAGGAGTCTCAGCATCTCCTCCTTCCTACCACAACTGCTTCAACCTCCTGTCGAGATCTCCACGATCGGCCCATCGTCCTTCCTGACAAGGTGTGGAATGAGTGTCCGCATTGCGATAGAAAGTTCAGGCAATACTCCAAACTGAAGATGCACATCGCTGCTCAGCACAGTGCCCAAAATCCCTTCCAATGCAACATTTGTAGGAAGGGATTCTCACGGAACGACAGCTTGTTGAGACATATCCGAACGAAACATAATCGATTAATGATTGATTTACCGAGAAGCAAGCCCTCTCCTGCGTCCTGGAATAATAACAATGCGCGAGGGGCTGGGGGAACGTTGGGCAAGAGTGGGTTAGACCCCATCAATCTTTGATGTTCTTTTTCGTTTAAATCAAACTTTTCATCTTTATCGTCATTTCCAAATCTTTCTAACATAGTGGGATGCACCGGATTTTGCCATTTTTTTAAATCCGACCGGAGGCTTGTGATACACGTGGTAGCCTGCGTCCAATGAATCTCCGGACTAAAGTGGAAAAATTGTGTGATTTGTTTTATACAGGCCGGAGTGCTATGCAAAGTTTTGTAATGATCTATTAGTCTGATAGAAAACATTCGAAGTTGCATGTATGTTAAAGAATCTTGATTTTAAACCACCACCAATTTGATGTTTAGTTGAGTGCAGATTAGTTGAACATGATCTGTTTATGTAAAAGCTTATAATCAACGCTTGGAATCGGACAGGGCAATTATGAATAATGAATAATCAGAGGTTCACTTTTTAAACCAACCAGAAGCTGGATCGAAGAAATGTAGCTGCCATTTTGTCAGGGAGTTTCGTGACATGGACCGCAACGAAAAACATATAAATACAGAGACCGATTGCACTTCTCTATGCAAACTCGGAATTCTGTTTAGTTTAATTAGACTATACATTAGAAAATGTTCCAATCAATACGGTAACGTAAAATATAACAATTGCCACAACTAATTTCTTCAATATACGTGCAATAGATGATTTATGAGAACTCGACGAAAGATCTCGTGCGAAAAACATGCAATGAAAGAATTTATTGTGGCAATTTCTTGTGCTTCAAGTTAGAGAAGACGATTATAATGTGAATGGTTAACTGACCAAACTAAATTCTCCCATGTTTTTCGACACCTGATTGCTGGTTCAAGAATACGCATTGTCTTCTAATTCCTCCGAGCCATTACAGTTAGTCGCAATAAGGAAATTCTGAATGTTTTGTATAACAGGTCAGCAGACTGATAAAAAATGAAAACCTTTAAAAACGTTGCACATCATCCTACCTGAAAGATGCCAAATTGATGTGTCATCATGTCGGATTATCAATTTTTTGCAAACTTAAATGATTTTTTACCTTTTTCGGGAAACTAATTTAGAATATGACGTATGCGGTTATTTTTACTGTACAGTTAGTATTTCTGATCATAGTGAGGAGCAAGGCTGAGTCATTTTCAATATGGAATAACATCATGAGAGATTGCGGAGTGCCAATTACCGTGGGCATTTATAGTTAGAAAGATTTCTTCAGACTCAAGCAATTTTAGCCGTAGACATTGCGTCCCGTCCTGTAAGACCTCTGAAAGTCAGACTATCTGCAGTCACTTCTGCTAGTACCAATTAGTCTTCAGTAAAGCCTTGATAAGCTGCATGAAGTAACAGAGATGAGTTTCTTATCCGCGGGGCCCCGTTGCCTCATTCTCATCCCTGAACTAAGTTGAAACCTGTCGATTGTATAGATAGACTAATCTGTCACATATGGAACTGTTTTTCTCGAAGTCGGCAAATTCGGTCGGATTTACATGCTCAAATCCTGTGCGTCCCTAGTTTTTGTGATCTGACGGATGCTCGGTGTGTAGAAATCATTGAGTGTTGTTGTTTAGTATCTGTTTACGAGCACAAAGCAGAGGAATTTATGGAAGTGTAATAGTATAAAGCAATAAGACACTGTCAGAGTCCGTGCACTGGTGGCCTGGAATTGACGGGTTTTGATGTCATAGATGCAATCGCAGACGATTGAGGTGCTCAATTTTACAACACAAAGTAATTGGGAAATCGTATCACTGCAGCAACCAGATCGACTCTAAGTCTGGTGTATCAATGGACCAAAGGATTTTCTATTAGTGTTGTTGCTCACTCAAACTTGAGGCCCAAAATTGAAAACCAATATTGACATAAATTTGTTAAATATAGTAAAGTATAAAACTCATGTGATTGTGATACACTCGTGATGAGTAGCATTTTACACCCAATGTCAGTTTTAGCTTTTTAATTTCGATTATAATTCCTTTGGCACAATCGTACGTAGTAAAGGCGCTGAAATAGTCTGTAGTCCTGATCTAAAGCCAGTCTGATACTTGGTTTAATATCGATGATATTGTCGTTGTCATGTATTTCTTTGTTGTTCTAATACGCTTGATGATGAAGCTGAATCAATGCACATGTAGGCCTACATACATGAAATCAAAAACCACGTAGTTCAGACCATCGGTGCACGCCAACTTTAACCCTCTCTTGATTCGATTTGTTCATCAGACAGAAAGGTCTGATGACTTTTATAGTCCGGTGGGTAAATATATGTAGCTGGTTATTATAAATATGGAAAAGTCAACTTCTCTGTTCTCTTGAAGTTCATGCAAAACAATCATCGTCTGTTTCATCGTTTGTGCGATTTCCAATCAGCTGAAAACAATGTCGAATTTAGACATGTTCTAGCGACAAACGAAGTTGATTTCCAGTTTTGTGTGTATTCCAATTATGTGTATAGCAATGTAGTGCTACTTATTGCTTTTGATAAGTAGCAAGGTTATAAATGTATGATATGATTTCATAGTACAGAGAGTCTGTTGAAGACTACTAGTAATTCCTCAAAATCCGTCTTTGCTTATGACATTTGAGCGTCGGTTAAAAATCATTGTTTTGATTTTATATCATTCTCTGTTTAATCAGTTTATCTCCGTGAACGAAATAGGTGTTTTGATTTTCAATTCATGATGTAAGGATTCCAAACTTTATTGCACGGAAACTGGCGAAGATAGTATGAGTTATTATTTATTTGTGTATTTCCTCACTTTGATTTTTTTTCTCTGCTTACCTGATAATTATTTTTTGCATAATTGGTATAGTTTTTTTCTCATAACTGAAACTCGTAATTAGAGAATAATCATAGTTGGCCGTGATGGGCTGCCAAGATTCTGATTGTTTCTTCAATGAGTAAACAATCAAACACCACGCGGACATGAGTAAGACGAACGATGCGTATGCTTCTGAAGATAATTCCCGTCAGCTTTTGTGAAGCGTGTAGGTACTTGGATGTACAAATTTTGCAAAAGCGTTCATGAAATTATGTAAATTTCAAAATATCTCCTGGACATGAAAGTCTCTTGAAATTAGGCTGTTGCTTGTCAAATAATGCATCAAGCACATTAAAGCTGCGTTCCGCAAGCTTCAGATATGGCGACCCATGAAAAATTCAGCGAATCTCGTCTATAAATGATCCATGCAAATTAATTTCAGTGTTTTGATAATATTGAGTATATGTTTGAGACAACATCGTTTCAAAAACGACTGGATCAATACTAGATCTTTGGAAGTAGGTAGCTTTTGAAATAGACGTTGCAGTAGATGTTTCGATAGCCTGCGTACATTGAATTTTGTCACGATAGCTGTGATCCTTGAAATCTCCACGAACAAAGTTCTCCATAGGAATTTGCAGATTTACAAATGTATGATATAATGATCTAGCGCTGTCAAACGCGTGTCGTTTTTTGCTGAATTATGATGAACCGCAACGCCGCTGCGGAATTGTCGAGGTGATCAGTTGAGTCCAACACTTAACAGCATCCATGCAGATGTCTAAAGTTGTGAATTTAGCAGTATATAGGCCCCTAGCCTAATTTGTATTGTTGTTATATCATCGTGATACTTAATTGTCTATTGATCAGTAAAAATCGAGTAATATTCAAATTCTCGGTCAGCCACACTTAATTATTGAATTTTAGCTGTAATTGCTATATTTGCAGATGTCTTAAATTGTCATCATTCTGTCGGATGATGGTCAAAGCATATTAGCCGAAAATGAACAAAGAAATTAAAACTTTAACATCGAAACTTATGTCTCATTGCTATACACGCATATTTGAAAAATTTCACGCAGGTTTGTAAAGGAAATCAGATTTTTCTTAAGGTACTTGTTTTCTGTTGGTCATTTCTCGTCTTAATATGATCCTTGGTATTTGGATATTTACTGTCAATATTATTATAGAAAATTTTTGTTGGATTATCAAGTCTATCATTACATGGGAAGAAAGTGGCTCATTGTTAATTCTAATTAATGTTCATTATCTATAGAATAACGACAAGTAACAATTGTGCATTTTCATACTTTAATATGAAGCTTTTGAAATTTTAGAATATTTGTTTTTATATTGTAACCATCACCTTCGTTATGATTGTGTGAACTTTTGAGCGTGTGTCTGTATGACTGAATTTCAACACTTGTATGAAAATGTGTAAGTCAGATACTTCATTAGTGTATATAGAAGGTATTTATGCTGGAAGGAACCCCAGTTTGAAAGTTGTATTTCCTAATTGATGTTACAAAGATCACTTCTATATCCACCAACAAAATGATTTCATCTTTTGGGATGTCATGAAATATGTACACGTTGTTCAATTTCCCATTTGTTTTTTAATCATGTGTATTGTGAACAAAATGCGATCGGATCTTTTTTCATGACTCCTTAAGTCTCCTGCCGATTAGGTTGGAATAGACGATTGACATGGTCATGAAGCTGAAGCAGGTTTCAAGAACAGTAACCTATTTGTCATTAACGCGGGCCGTATTTTGGCCGGTTTCTGATCAGAACTGGTCCTGATACTGCATGTCTGCACATTCTCGTGCAAGCAGTATAACCAAAATAAATCATCAACAGAAGTAAAAGATGTGCTCGCGGCTTCACCTGCATTGTGATTCCATTTGTCGGACAGTTTTCCATCGGTATTAAGTTAAAATGATCTTGAAGTCCTGTACCTAAGAATGTCATGAATTCAAATCCAAACATTAGAGACGCTCTTAGAATCATCTAAAACGTACCTGTATATTTATGATAAGATTTTAGCCGGAAATTCAATTTCCTCGTACAATTAGAATATGGGCTTATTTAGACCTACTTCTGTATGAGGCAATTCATTTTCTGGCTGAAATCTGAAGAGAACCAAAAGCTTTAGATGCTGTTTTGAACGTTACTGTTATTTGAGGCTCTTCCTTGGACAGTATTATCAAAATCTAACTCCAAGTCCATTACGTAAGATAATTTTGACCAACCAACGGTCCCATAACTCATCGTCAATAAGAGACGGAAATTCATTACAAGGTGAAACCAGATGACAATGCAAAATAGAGATCTTGAAGTCTCTATGTAGTATCCTAATTTTTCTTTTTGGTGGATGATTAGCATCGAACGCAGGAACATTTAGGAGGTGAGGAGCTCCGATCGATGAGTTAATTCTTGTAAATTTCTGTACACAGAGTTCGTCATAATTGTTGACAGGAGAAATTTATTCTTGTTCATCATCACCTTCATTGCTTTTTATTTGAATTATTGAGATTTGGTGAGTGGTAGCCTACATTAGCACGGAAATTTGAAGAAAATGCATTATGCTTCTTTGTCGATGAACTACGGTGTCAACCTGAATTCAATGTTCATAATTTTGTCACTTTTTCAATCATGTACGAAGTTGAACTTCAATGTACATAAATCTACTTTTGTTTGTATGAAGCATTTATATTCATGTCGGAAAATTAAATATATCGATGAACTAATAGCTGACTTTTCTTTCATTGAATGGCTCGTATACGGTGGGAAAGTATAGCGAGATGACTTACAAGTCGTGAAAAGAAATACGATATTCTAAAGTAGGCTAAGGAGTGCCAAGTAAGCTTAGGCTACACTAAGTGACATGCCACGCTCAAAAACGCGTAATAACACATGACCCCAAACATCCGTGGCTATGAGGGATATTGCTGCAATATAAGTTAGTATAGTTGGTAGTCCCGTTATATAGACTTTGCGTCTCATGTGTCTGCATGTATGAGAGGCTAAACAATGTGATAGGTCATCAATTTCATGCTCAGGGAAGACAAAACATGCTTAGCGGTTCATCTTAGTCCCGGTGAAAAAAAACTCGGGATCTGTCGGCTTCCCGACAATGGACCGACAGTTTTCTTCACCGGGGTGGTTCAAGCGGCAGCGCAGACAACCGTGGACGACGCGCAAACTATATAAACGCTCGCCCGCGCGTATTCATAAACATTGCCCATGTTTTAACAGCATTAGATCAAGTGA